>JAGFPH010005653.1:31948-55842 GCA_018207615.1 Philaenus spumarius
GAAATTTGGTATGTAGCTTCCTCTAGGGCCATAGGCGCTCGCTAAGAGAGGGTATGAAAACTTTTGAAATTTTAGGAGGGGTTTGGGGGGATCAAAATTATTAAAATTATAATTTCAGATCTTTTATTATTACGACAATAGTGCTTTTATTATTTAAGATCTATATATATAAAAGCCAAATACCACTCACTGACTGAACAGTTAAAAAGAATACAATTACGTTAAAAAGACTGAAAATACCAACCACCACGGGCAACGCCGTACGGGTCAGCTAGTTTATATTTGAGTTGGGTATATAAGTGTAACAGATTGTCCTACGTCGTAGGCTTAACCCGTTATTGTTAACACAATGTATAGTTTAATTGGTAATACCTCTGAAATGGACATTGTGCTTCCTCATTTCGTAAGTTGTGTTAAAAAGTTTACACTTTTCCCGTGCGGTGTAAGCACACAATTTACATTTTTATTTTTTCACATCTTGGTGGTGTTTTGACATAAATACAAACATCTTCAACTCTTTTGACCAAATTAATTGAAACAAACTATTTTCGCTTCGACAGCGGCATATTGCGCGACGGCATCGGCAGGTGGGTGACTTGTCCTTGTGAGGGGTGGAAACAATTAGCCCACAATGGGCCCCCTCGCGACGCGCTCTTTCTGTGCGGCGAGTCACTCTATTATCACACATAATGCACCCTTTTATACACACCCTTATCTGGATTATATCTTTCATGAAATAACATTTAGTTACAACCCCGTTGACAGGCACCCGCCCCCACCTTCTGTTGACACTGCCCCCTCTTCCCTTAATGATGTGTTTGTTGACGTACCATATTTTGTTTCAGATTTCAACCATTGTAACAGTCTTCTATTTCAGGAAGGGGTGCTCGCAACAGGTGGTTTTATATGAATGTGCATAAATTGTTAAACCTGTTGACTGGTTAAAGGGCTGATTTTAAAGGTTCACTAGTGCAGTTCATTAAGCTTTAAAATCCATTTTACAAAATCGTATGATTCAATTCGAAAACGGAATTCCATTTGAAAAAAAAAAACACATTTTTGAAGTGATAACTTCTATTGGCCCGTTGGACACTTTCGCTTGACTATGTTTCTGAAATCTCGCGTCACGCAACTTTTTGCGTAGACACAAGTCAGAGAGTGGAGAGGGAATAGACGATACATAGTATATAATAATACGTTATTATAATTATTATAATAATATTATATTATAATAAGTATGCGAAAAATAGGGACCATTATAATGTAAGCATTATTTATTTAGAGTCTAATGATTTTGAGTGAGGTATTAGTGTATGCACTCTACATAGAATTCTAAGAATAATTCAATATGTAAGTGTTATTATAAGAATAATTATTAAAATTATTATATTTTTGTGTTATGTTTTGTAAAGAAGATTGATTATTGTCTAACTGAAGTAAGTTTAGATAAAATTTTACATTTTGTACATTTTGACAAAGCAATATTTTACATTGTTTTATTATACTGTAACTTATTATTACTCACTTTAATATAAAATTTAGCTTCATATTACAACAATGGAGGTCATACACGTTAATGGAGTATTTATTCCTCATAGAGTAGTTTCTTCTAGGCCAGATGGCCAATGCTTATCCTACACTTTGGCTTTAAGGGTCGGCTTTAGTAAAACAGAAAGCAACCTGCGACTCCAGCGTAGCGGTGGTAGGTTACGCGGACATTGCTCATCCTAAATCCATTTAAAACCCGCAATTAATTGTTCAAATAGCGTTTTTTTTAAATACCAAATTCTTGGGGACAAAATTCTTCATCTGAATGGCATGGTAATTTTTAGCTATAATTAATAGTTACAACGTAAAAAAATACTTAAAGTCACCCTATAGCGGCGGTAGGTTACACGGACATTGCTCGGTCTAAATCCATTTAAAACCCGCAATTGTTGAAATAGCGTTTTAAAAAAAAAAAAAAAACTCTTGGGGACGAAATTCTTTATGCGAATGGCTTGGTAGTTTTCGCTATAGTTAATAGCGACAACATAAAAAAATATTAAAAATCAATGTTTTAAATTGTTAATAAATATTAAACAAAATGATTTTCTTAGTTTTGGAAAAGCCATTTGCATGCATATTGGCCATAGCTTTAAAATGACATATCGTTCATAATTATCCGATGAAAAATAAAGGAAAAATTTGGATTTTAATTTAACATTGGTCTTATGGAGCGTCAGCCAACATGGCCGACAGCTAGAGCCGACCCTTAATTGTACATGACACGATTCACTGGGGTCTGAAGTGAGGACCAGTGTTGTTAGTCATGTTTCAAACAATTGGCGCAGGTTCAAACCATATACTTTAAAAGTAACAGGAGATATTTATTGAGCAAAAATAATATATCGCGGATATGAGCAAACCGGTGACTTTTTGAACCTCGTGTGAAATTCAAGCAGCGTCCGAAATACTTTTTATGAATTTCAGGTGTACAGAGATGGTTATTTGTTGTGGAAGAGTTTCGGCGAACCGATTGAGGGAGTAGGGAGGCCAAGGTTTACTGGGGAACTGACGAGAGGCCACTTGATGTTCTCATTCCTCTCGCACCTTCTTTACCTGACAACTCAATGGATATTAGTGTGGAGGAAATACAGTCAGCTTCCCAATCCCAGGTTTCAGACGATGGTCTACAAATTTCTCAACTTCCAAGCCTATCAGAACAGTGTACACCATCATCTGATGCAGTTCGGTCGCATCCAGAACAAATAAAAAAATAACGAGGGAAAAGACGAAAGCGTTTTTCTAATACAAATCGCGTAAAAGCACGTAGGCAAGCTGTAAAAAACACGCTGTCTCAAAATACACAGAATCAGCTAAAATGTGTAACATTTGCTGTAGGTAACCATATATTGCAATAGTGAAGTATTGTCCTGTCAGCTAGTAGTATATACAGACAAGTAAGCACGTGGAGAGGGAATAGTCGATACATAATATATTATAATACGTTATTATAATATTATAATTATTATTATTATAATTATCTTTCACATATTGAATTATTCTTATAATTCTATGTAGAGTGCATACACTATAAATACCTCACTCAAAAACATTAGTCACTAAATAAATACTGCTTACATTATAATGATCACTATTTTTCGCATACTTATTATAATTATAATATTATTACATAATAATATTATAATTTTAATAGTATTACAGTATTATAATTATGCAATTTCAAAATATGATATAATATTTTTTTACAATATATTGACTTGTGTAATTTGTTGACCTTTATTCTCCTCTAATATTAATACTGATAAAAATATAAATCGGTCATAGAAGTTATCACTTCCAACGTGTGGTCTTAAGCACACCCACTGTATTTTTTTTAAAATTGTATCTAAAAGTATAATATACACCAGAAATGGCTTAATTTAAAATGCACGACTGTGTTTTATTTTTACGCCAATTAAAGGAATTGACCTCTATTAACTTTGTTAACTCATTAGCGAATTTCTATAGGAAAGATGAGCTATTGAAGTGACCCTTGTGGTGAGACCTAAGGAGTAGTAAATCAGCACAGATCGTGGTCCCCAGAACATGTTTTGGGGTGTCATTAAAAATCGTATACCGGGTGTCATCGAAAGTCCGGATACGGCTTAATTACAGCTAAACAGGTTACATAGGGTAACCAGATTGAATTTAATTGATTACTGTACCGAAGAAACTATTCCGAGATGTATCTGAAATTTTTGTAAGTCATCTTGGATCGCCATATTGGATTCAACTTTTTTTCTTAAATAGCTACCTACCTATTGTGGCACATAATTTCGATGTGAAATTTAACGAGAAAAGCAATGGTGAACACTGTTGAACGATATCTTCAACCGTTCTTTAGATTTTAATCATTAAAATTTCAAGATCAAGGGGAAAACGGCTATCACCAACCTCTGTCTACATTTATTATTAGCGATTGCAAAACATAAATTACATATCGTTTAACATTGTAATTCTTATGCTGAAAACGATACTGCAAACCATTTAATAATATCTTATCTTGTTATTAAAGAATATTACACGTCAACTGATCCAGTATCTATTTTAGGTTTTCTTACCTTAGTTGTCGATCGCGATTTCGGTCAATTCGACCATCATCAGGACATTAAAAAAAAAACAAAAACAAAAAACACTAATACACAAAACACAACACTCAACACTATCACATACATAATTTTCACTCCGGTGGAGATCGTTACGAAATAATATTGTTCATAAATTATTATGTAGCGTTCGTAGACGTGCACGCCTGGCCATACGGAAGTAACATCTTGTTAGTAAGTTAATCGATCATCTTGATCATTTTCTTGCTTTGTGTAATTTTTTAATTATTATTAATTAGTACAAAATACTTGTTACTAATTAATACACGTTATTATAACTGACCGAGCGAAGCAAGGTCTCCGTTTTACCTCGACCGTTCGACATTTCGTCTGTGTGTCTGTCTCACGATTACGGCCAAACGCCTTGACAGATTGTGATGATTTTGTGCTTGAATGTTCCTTATTAATAGGCCGAGCGATGTGTATATACGGTTTTTTCCATTTTTCGTTTAAACCCCGCACCGTTTCTCTCAAGTAAACGTTTTTCCAAAGCCAGTTTGTGGCTTAACCGCAAGTCGAATTTCAAAACTAACAGCATTTTGCGCAAAATGGCCGCAAAACTTCAATTTTTTTAAAAATCGTCCAAGTTTTTGTATTTTAACCATGTTTTTATACATTTATTCTAAAGCAATTCAAAAGTAAAAAATGATTGAAGTAAAATTAATAAAGTTATTAGCTCAAGAAACAAGCATGTTCAGTAACGAAAGGTAAAAGTTCAACTTTAGGCCTACATAAAAAGTAGTCAACATTTTTTGTAATTTTTTTCATAAATGTAAAAAAGTTTCGTAAAATTTAGTTCTAAATAGGTATGAAAATATTTATCAATTTCAAATTTTTTATTTTGAAAACACCAGTTTTTACGTTGCTACTACATGACGGCTAACAGAACTAGGCATATTTTGAATAGTAATTTAGGAATAGGCCTATATCCTTTGCCCAAAAATGACATATTATTATAAGAAAAGTAGAGAATAAATCAAAGAATTGAACTGTATACTTGTAAACTATTATTTCATAAAAGTATTTGACTTAGCTTTACTTGAATTACAAAATGTGATGAAACAAATGAAAGGACATACAAAAAATGACCGTTGGACAGCGTGGGAAGTGTTGTTGGTACATGGGTTGAGATCACTATCACGACGCTTGAACATCGTTTGTTTTAATTATTTCTAATATTGGAATATGATATGGAACTGTAAATACATTGTTAAGTTTTAGTTATTTAAGTATGTAAATATTTAATTCTATGTTTTCCCTCAATAACGCGATATTTTTAGCTACCTTACGCATTATTAACCTAAATAAAACACAATGCACCCTAAAAGAAAATCTTTAGCAGTTAAAGCTCAAGAAAAAAACGAGAACCAGAAACCCGGGAATCACAGGAATTGCAAAATAATGTTTCACTGGCTAAACCTGCAGCTTACTTCCTTACTGGCACACTATTTTTAACCTAAGCTCAAAACCATATTTGTTATTTGAACTAGCGAGGTCTACTGTACACACAACTAGTTTCGTCGTTAAAATTTGAAAAGAAAATACATCTCGCAAAGCTCTTTACAAAATTAATTAATTATAGTTATTATCAAACTGGGATTGTGGATGTACGAAGAACCACCTCATTCTAACGCACGCGCCATCACTTACAGGCGCGCACTTGTCGGTACCCGCCATAAATAGAGTAAAAAATCAACACTGTTTTCTACAAAATGAGTGACTGTATGATGACTAATAAGGGTGAAGAAACAAAACTATCGTATACAGGGTGTAAACAAACATTTTAGGACTTTATGGGGCAAAATAAGAAAAAAAGTTCATACAAAGACAGACGCAAAAACGCTTCGTTTTCTACATATCCGCCATTTTGTTTTTTGTGCTAAATAATTATGATGTAGAGAACGGTTTGACTGATTGAGTTCAAACTTGGCATGAAGTTTAACCTAACAACGATATGTTTCAAGGAAACACGCGATTAAATCCAATAATGCGTTTCAAAATGGCGGCTGTTTGAAAATTTCAAACCTAAATTAATCAAACACCGTACATTTTAACAAAAAATGTCGACACCTTTTTTGCAGCCCTTTTCCTTCAAACAAACCGATCTCTACAGATACCGGTGCGAATGCTGGCACTCGAGCAAACCGCTACTAACCCGACTAAAAACATCAGTATCCAGTACATCTCTGTTTGACGCGTTCACTGCTAAGGACGCACATCTGAACACTATGAGAAGCGGCCGTCGCACAGCGCATTGCACGCCAACCCCCGTATTGAGAGTATTTTCAACACACAGTGCATTGCATGCTTCGCACGCCAACCCCCGTAATGGGAGTATTTTCAATACACAGAGCATTGCGTGCTTCGCACGCCAATTTTAAGCTTATGTGCTATGGACGCACATGTGCGTCCGCTTAAAAATATTATTGACTATTACGTAAAAAGGTTCAAAAACAAAAAATAAAGTAATTTCTACTCATTTAGGCTATAAATACAAGAAATTAAACTTCCGCTACTAACATAGGAAATACGAAATTTGTGTAGCAGTGAACGTGTTAAGGGTGAGGTAAACATCCACTAGATTGTGTGAAGGACGAGTCACATTAGAAAGCGGTAAGGGAAAATGTTTTTTTTTTTCTCCACTTACGCCCTTTCCCCACACCCCCGGCCCATCGCACCAGGGCGAATCCAAGTGCCAGGATTCACGCCGATATCTGTACATCAGAATTATTTTGTACAAAAAACAAAATGGCGGAAATCTAGAAAACGAAGCGTTTTCGGGTCTGTGTTTATATGAACTTTTTTTCTTATTTTGACCCATAGTCCCCGAAGTTTTAAACTCACAGTACAAATACAACAAACAGCTGAATGAAACAGTTTGCGTCTATAGGCGTAAGCCGCGCTCAGAACCAATGAATACAGAATACTTTAAGAAGCACAGGCTCCATGTTAAAAATTCTACGCAAAAAAATAGTTAAGCGACTCACCACCGGGCTGCGCTGAAGTCGCCAAATCTACAGAAACCTGCAACTATTACTTCAAGAAACATCCACTAGAGAGTAGCGCATTCGTATGAGACAGCCCCCCTTCCCCGTCTGCGTCAACCCTACAATTTGACTTCGGCCTTCTTGTAACTTTAACTTTTTACATTCCTTTATAAAACTGTCTTGACAATTATTGTGAAATAGCATAACCAACAACGCTACTGAGGCGCTTAAAACTGTGCGTGTCCCAGATACAAACCTTATAACCTAACACACACTATACCAAATTTATTGACAACAAAATATTATTTTAGTTCTTGTTACAATAACTTAGCCTCTAGGTGTTCAAATAAATCACTATTTATGACACTTATTCTTTAATTTATTTACACGTACAAGACACCTGAACATTGCACATGAAATTTTAACTAGTGTTAAAACGACCAATAACGTGTTGACTTTTAAAAATTGTTTTAAATTACATAATAAATCCTATACTACAAACATTAAATACATGACAAAAGTATTATAAGTAGTGTTGTACATTTTAAGACAATTGTATGTAATATAATAATGGCTTTTTTTTATAAACTGTGATCAAAATAAATATGATATTTATATTATATCTGAAATTTATTAAACAATAGTAGATATCATATTTTATTTTGATCACAGTATCGAAAAAAAAAACCCCTACACGGAATTTACCTAAACTGGGCGATCAGTTGTTGGTTGTGTTCATTCCTACATATTGTAAAGAATTCATGGTAGATTTGTTCCTTTTAATTATTAGATTACTTTCTTTTATTTGCAGTTGCATTATTACTTTCATTTGACTATTTTTCTATTGGCAAACCGTTGCCGACAACTCACTAACAAAACGCCAAACACTGCCGGGCCAAATACTAAAAACACACTCAACGATAAAATAATGTGGCTATTTTACTTTAATCGCTTCAGCGGGCCTACAATAACCTTTCTGAACAACAATCAAACGAAAATAGTTCATTTCTCTTAGTATGGCATCAGTTAGAAAGTGGAGTGGGAGGGAATAGTATACAATTAAAAATAAGGGTAACATTTATTTATTTCCAATGAGTAACATGGGATAACACAATGTCCATAGGTTTACATAAGATTGTGTATGCAGGTTTGTTGATTCGGGGTATTTTATGTGAATTAATAGATCATTTCCAAATGAAAATGTATACTAAGATTTATCAATACAGTATATATGTTCACAAATAAGCTAGATATAAAATTTTACAAATTCTCCATAATAATAACATTGGGGCTCATTATGCAGGTTTGCTGCAACAAGGAACACAAAAAATGGATTTTATGTAAATATCTATATAACTCAACTAGGTGACTCCACATACCAAGTTTTATTAATTTATGTTCATAATTAAGGGAGACGTAACATTTTACTTTTTCGCCATAAGAATAACATCAGAGCTGAGTTTGCAAGTTTGGTGCTACAAGAAAACACAATAAGAATAAGTATATAATAATTAAGTAATAAATTAATAAATAATTTTAAATAAGAATAGTTGTCTGCTTTGTTTTCAATAATTTACTTTTTTACTCAGCCGTTATATTGAATTCAGTTGCAAAGAGGGAACACATGGCATTATAAATTAAATAGTCAAACAAGATTAAAAATGGGCAAAACGTAGTTTTTTTGTCAATTGCAAATTTATAACTTACGACTGAGTAAATTCAGGATTATGTACTTTTTTCATGGATTTTTCTATGAAATTGCAATTGAAAATTCGCTGAGTTTACAGGTCTGTTGCGACGGAGAAAAATACTTATTGGTCATAGATATAAAGACACCAAAAACTTTAATTAAAAACATACGCTTATGATTTAAAAGGAAAATTATCAAACGATGTAATTATTGTCTTTTTTTAAACTGATCTTAACCTCTAAAAAAGATTAGTCTCTGTAATCTTGCCTCTCCTTATCTTTCACAGGAAATCTAAAGAAATGTAAATCCGGATTTCTTACACTACTATTAGGACACTGCAAATAATGACACTTAATTCCGCTGGACATAATCACTTAAACACAAAATACTAATAATAACTTAATTTAATTGAATTGCTTATTCTAAACTATATTAACAGGGAAACACATAGCTGGTGTCAAACAACGAGTAACTAGGAAAAAGTTTAAGAAAGGGTCCGTTGTTGACAGGGGTAGTGAGTGAAAGTTGCAAATGTTTGTTTTGCGTGGAGGAAGTGAGAGAGAAATATTTTGTGTACAGTCCGGATCAAAAGGGTCTGGTACAGTCTAGCTTTGCTGCTAGCGCTCCTGTTGGTGGGTCGCCCAACTATTGTCTTCGAGTCGCTGAAAAGCGTAGACTTTTTCCCTATACCCCTGTGCTTCTTAAAGTATTCTGTATTCATTGTCAGAACACAAACGATAGTAGATTAATTTGCTTTGGCGACAGAACACAGAGCGATAAGAAGTCACAGACTCTGCTTATATTTTTTATTTGGTCTAAACATACTCAAAGAACATCAATCTGTACTCTATTTTAAGTTTCGTGAACTATGGGATCATCTAAGCATGTTTTTGTGCTTTTGCGTCTAAAGGCGTTAACCGCGTTTAGAGAATGGGTCGTGCCGCGTATAAAGGCGCTAGCCGCCCGTTAAGGGTTAATCTTTACTTATGGGACACCCTGTATATGTATTGAAAAAGTATGTACACATAGCAGGAACAGTTTGTTGTGTAATATTGCAAACCTAAACGATACAGGGCTATAGAATACAAGGGCTGGACCACTCCTTTGATGTTGACGCTCGCCGACTGTCCCAAACTTCCTCTCGTCCCCCCTCCTATGTGACGTCACTCTGGTACCATGACACGCCGCGTAAGCACGGTTCGCCTTAGCTCTCACGTGTTATTTGATATAACGTTACAGACGATAATTCTTTAAAAAATTATGCAATACACACAATCACCTAAATTATATGTTTACCAAGTTTGGTGAATATTGAGTAATTATTTTGTCCAGTACCTGTGTTTAAAGAAGGTAGAATCAAACACCGCGAGATTTTCGCCTTTTGGCGCATATTCAAGGCTAATTTTCTCGAAGAGGCATTCCATGAATTTCTTTAAAAAATTATACAATATACACAATCCCTTAAATTATATATGTTTAGCAAGGTATTTATTTATTTAATGTTACGTTGCAGACGAGATTACTTTATGAAATATTACCAAGATTATCAAATAATATTGTCTGCAGTGTTACTTGAATATTCTAAGAAACACTTTTACCAATAAAGTACAATAGATCAAACATTTTCAGAATGATGAGATATAAATAAACAAATATATAATACATAAATAATAATAAAATTTAAACTTAGAGCACCGGTAATTATTGATAACTCAAAATTTTAAAACAACAAATTTTAAGTAATCAGCTTCAAAATAAAATGAAGTGAAATGAAAATTTATTGCTGTTCCTTTTTTTGTACATTAACAAAATCAAAATAATACATAATTAAAAATTACATTAAAAAATGAGAAATGATAATTTATCTTGAAAACAAGTACATAAAATACAAAACCTAAAACTGTTTAAATATATACAGTACAAAAAGGAAAACAATTTAAACCACCTCGATGTAAATAAACATTAAAAAATATTATTTATTTAATGTAAGAGTTGCAAGCGAGATTACTTTACAGTATGTTGAAAAGTTACCAAGGTCCTCAAGTAATTTCTTCTGCAGCTATAAAATTAGAATGTTTAAAAAAAATATTTACTAGCAAAATGCACTTAAAATTGTCAGAATAATTAGATATAAATAAATATATAATACGCAAATAATTAAAATCTAATTTAAACCTAGAATAATAAAATTATTGATGACAAAAATAAAAAAATAAAACATAATTTTAAGTTTAACTTCTAGACTAAATTAAATTGCACAGTGTCAATTTAAATTTAAATAGTTCAATTGTTTAAATTCAAGTATTAAATTAAGTATTCTCTAAGGCTTAGCTAGGGAAGGAAAATTTCTTTAAAGCAGTTTTATTTTATTTTTTAAATATTTTATTTCAGCAGTAATTATTATGTCATGTGCATATCTGCATATAAGCTACTCATTATGTATAAGTATTTATAACTTTTATGTGTTTTATTTTATAAGTATTACACATGTTTTATTAAACTACAGTATGACATTCAAGTTTTGGTGGTTTATTGTAATAAATACAATTATTTTCAATAATGTGACACATTTTGTTCAATTTCGTATGATTTAGTTTTCAGAAATGTTTCAGAGAATCAAATGAAAAGTGTGCTAACATTAGTACACTACAACGGTTTATTACCTACAAATTAGTTTTATTGTAACCCTGTCTTCTTCTTACATCTTTAGACTAATTATTATTGTTTACAGTCTACTTATTGCTTTGTGTAGTGTCAATACTAAAATTAGAGAAGAGCGCTTCATAAAAATACAAAAAAAGTTTATACAAAAGTTTATTTATTTATTTCCATATAACAAATTTCACAAATACAAAGTTACAACAAATATAATACTATGGAATAGTGCCCACATAGGCACGAGGCCTGTGCGTGGACACGAGTCGTGCACAACATAAAATGTAATTTATGATAATAAAAGAGAGAAAAAGAGAAAAAACAAAATTTGTTTAGTGTAAAAAATAATAAATAAGATCAGCATCAGAACAACAACGTCACTTCAGTGACACCACAAAACATCCATGTAAACAAAACACTATGCGTACTCCGATGAAATTGCGGACTCACAATAGTCTCTTCCTACTTCCCGCTATCATAAAGTAATTTGCCTTTTATAAACCTTAATTTCATAATTACTAAATAATCTCAAGTTTCTTGGAATATTACAGGTTTGCTAAGATGTTACAGGTTTGCTAAGATATTGAAATTATTGTAGCAAAGAATACTTATGAGAAGCGGTGGGAATGGAGCAGGAGTTACCACCGTGACGTCATCACAGTGGCAGGACGGGAACGCTTTCCTTGGCGGACTGGTCTAGCCCTTGTATTCTATAGCCCTGTAAACCATACTTATTGATAGTAAGTAAAAAATGTTACCTAAACTAAACGCTATGTTAAACTATAGCGAGCTGAGATCGGCGTGCGAAACATGCATATGTTTACAATTATGTTTACCGTAAGCAAGTAGTAGCAATACTTGTGAATGAATCAGTCATGAATGGTTTGCCACTATTACATTAGGATGGCCTTAAGTCGGTTAAAGGGAATATCATTATCACGGCAGAAGCGGCTCTACATTTGAATATCCAACTTAATTATGAACCTCAGTAAATTCTCCACGACACCGCGCCATTTTTTCTCTACCTGTTTATATTTGCATTCCATTACACTTTGCTGGCATACTTTTGCTTTTATAATCTTAATGATAAAATTACTTGGAACACGATTAATTTAGGTCATAGGATTTTTATCGTTTCAATTCATTGGAACGAAGTTCCTTAACGCAGGTAGCGGTAATAGTTGACAAACCTAAAATGTAACGCGTAACGAAAAAAAGTGTTATTAATTGGTTGCTATGGCAATGACAAATATAAAATACTAGTAACGAAAAAGCGTTACAAAATTGTTTGCTATGGCAATGAATTAAATACATTCAAGAAACGTGTGTTTTGGTTCATCAATCTATATATTAATAGGCAAGCACAAAACTTGTTGTCCTTTTTTCTCAGCTTGTGTGCATCGTAGGAGAAATTCGCGCATAGGCCTACCGTTAGAAAGGTAGTGTCCTGTAGATGAGCAGAATCCCATTATAATTTACATCGGTCCTCAGGGATACGCCCCAGTAGCCCTCAAAGTATCAATGTTAATCTTATGGAAGGTCAATCTTAAGGAAGAAGAAGAAAGATTTCTTTTGATTCTATCAGGGGCACAACAAACAGCTGTTCGTATGAAAAGCTTAAAACAGCTGATTTTGATCAACAGCTGATTTTGATCAACAACTGATTTGGATCAAAAACTGAATATAACTTTAGGTTAGGTAAATCAAGCAATAGCAATTGCGAAGCATTGCCGGGTCCACTAGTTTAAATTAAGAGACGCTTAAATACATTCAATAAACATAAAATGTTGGTTCATCAGTCAAGGCTTAACCTAAAATTATTGTGTGTATATTTTATTTATTTTACCTGTCTTAACGGCAACATAGGCCACATATAGCCTAATAATTTTAGGTTAAGCCTATAGAAAGTAATTTTAAGTCTAGGCCTAACCTAAAATTATTGTACGTATGTTGCCGTTAAGGCAAGTAAAATAAACTAAACATACTCATAAGAATTTCAGGTTAGGCCTAGGCTGATGAACCAACATTTTATGTTTATTGAATGTACTTACAACTAATGGTCATTTAACTGTGTTGGCTTTGATGTTATAATTAATTCTACACCTTTATTATATTAACATTAAACTTATGGAAACAGTAAATATTTGTATGAAAAAAGAAACTAATAATAAACGGCAATTGAAAGATTGAACGTTAAGGCTGGTAAAAGAATTGAAGAAAAGGCGCGATGAACTTCGTTTCCTGGCGGGGGTCCCACGACTGCACACATTTACTTTTTTATTTACATTTTTAGAGATCCACGCCTTGATAAGAAAAAGGCGAAACTTATAGGTTTACTGGTTAGTCCTTCCGTCTGTATCAAAAACCCCATAAAGTTAGGCTATCACGATGAAATTTATTGACCGATCGTAAACGAGGCACTGTATCAAGACCGTTTGGAATTACGTCTTTCTGTTTGTCACGCCATTACGACCAATCGCGTTGTTCGATTTTCTTCAAATTTGGCGTAAATATTCCTTGAAGTCTGGAAAATTAACGTATATGAAATGAATTTCCATTTTTAATTCCGACCCAAAATGGCGGTCGTTTCAGTGAACCCGTATCATCGAAAGTCTGTCACAGCCTAATGCATTGTTCGAATTTTTCGAAATTTTCATGAATATTCCTTGAAGGTCTTTAAAACGACCAGTGCACGAATTTTTATTTCATGAGCCCTTTATTTACTTAGTGACAGACCAATTTTAAAATAAGTTGTGTGATTATTTGTGAATTTTCTTTTATGTCTCCGTCTCGAATCTTGTCGAATCCTGCCGAATGTTGACATTAAGATTTGCAATTACATTACAGACTAGGGGAAACTACTGCGTGGTACGCACTCCTACCCAGTTGGAACCTTCTACACACATAACCATGTTATGTCTTCTTATGTTAAACGTTCAAACTTAATTATTTCGTATATTTTTATACAGCAGTTATAATAAAGGTTAAAAGAACCAACAAGGCTCAGGTCTACACTTTAACGAAAAACCTAACCTAAAAGTTAGAAATAATTGTTTTAAAGTTTGAAATCAGCTGTTTTAAGAGCAAACATCGGTTTTATCTGTTATTTTATTCAATCGGTTGCTATGGTAATGAATGTAAATACATTCAAGAAATAAGTGTTGGTTCATCAGTCTAGGCCTAACCTGAGAATTTTTTCAGACTAAATTTACAAATATCGAAATATAAAATTTGTTCATCAAAATGAATTATAGCCTATGTTACTCAGATATAGTGTAACTTTTTATTGGTAAAACTATTTTTCCAACCGGTTCAGTAGTTCCAGAGATTAGACCATACGTGCAAACAAACAAATTTTACCTCTTTATAATATTAGTACAGGCGACGTCGATAATACAAGAGGACAAAGTGAACTGATGCGAAATAGGTTTATAAAAAGACGCATTCATTTTCTGCAGACTTTCGTTGTGACAGAACGGATGCAAAGTAATTAGCGAATTGATTTCACAGATCTTGTACATTATTGGATTGGAACGAGGAAATTATACCTTTATCTATTCCAGTTTGACATCTCCCTGACATTATGACATACATGTGTTTCTAGAATAATTCCCATTAGACAAAAACGCCTAACACAAGGCCTTAGTTGACATAAAGGTGATCAAATGTATGGAGTTTTGTTAATGCAGTTAAAGTGTTTGTAGTTTGTAAGATTAGGCCTATTAATGAGTGAGTGTGTTAATACACGTATTAAAATGTGCACATACAGGGTGTTACAAAAAGGTTGGGCTGGCTATGCAGATTCAGATTCTACATGGAAAAACAAGTCGAAAATGTAGTATAACATTTTTTCGATTTCGGCTTAGTTTAGCCGTAATCCGCCATTTTGTTTTTGTACAAAAACTCACTGTAACTCTGGAAATAGATAACATATCGAGTTCAAATTTGGAGTAAGAATTTTATATGTTACGATTAACAAGTGTACCAAGCACAAAGAATTTATTTTTATAATTTTCAAAATGGCGGGCGTTACAAATTTTTAACGAGGAATATCTTGAAAAACGTTAGCTTTACAAAAAATGTACAAGAGACAAAATATTTTCCTTTTTTAACGGGAGACAAAATTCTTCTTTTTTTTAGTTTCAGTAGGTAACCGAGTTATCGACAAAAAACTAAAAACATAATTTCTTAGTAATTGCCTATTCAAATTATGATTATGCATAGCCGGCTGCAAAAATAACTAAACAAATTGTTAAATTTAAAAAAATATATGGTTTTAGGCTAATTTTGGTTGTTGTAGGGAATTGCCAAGAAATTATGTTTTTAGTTTTTTGTCGATAACTCGGTTACTCTTTGACCTACAGAAACTGCAAAAAAACGAATTTTGTCTGCCGTTAAAGAAGGAAAATATTTTGTCTCTTGTACATTTTTTGTAAAGTTGACGGTTTTCAAGATATTCCACGTTAAAAATTTGTAACGGCCGCCATTTTGAAAATCATAAAAATAAATTCTTTGTGCTCGGTACACTTGTTAATCCTGACATATAAAATGCTTATTCGAAATTTGAAATCGATATCTTATCTATTTCCAGAGTTACAGTGAGTTTTTGTACAAAAACAAAATGGCGGATTACGACCAAACTAAGCCGAAATCGAAAAAATGTTATACTACATTTTCGACTTATTTTTGCATGTAGAATCTGAATCCGCAATGCCAGCCCAACCTTTTTGTAACACCCTGTATGTAAATTGATTGGCTTACAATATAGTACATCTTTGACAAGTATTACATCGGGCAAACTGAAAGAACATTTAGATAAATATTTAAAGAGAGAGCATGTACCCAGCAGCAGAAACAATAAAGCCACACACTCCGCATTCACAGAACATTCTTACACCAGCATACACGAGAATACGTCAGTGTTACATCAAATAATTCGACCACGCGGCTGAACCGCTGACGTGAGTTCAGAAAATTTCCAAAATTAAGATTATAGGCCTATGTTTTAGGATTTCAACCAACAATTTGGGTAATAGGTCCATTCACGACGGTGCTGAATAGCTGCAAAATGTTTCGCACGCCATTCCCCCTATTGGGAGGATTTTCAATACACAGTGCATTGCGTGCTTCGCATGCCAACCCCCGTATTGGGAGTATCTTCAATGCACAGTGCATTGCGTTCTTCGCACGCCATTCCGCATATTGGGAGTATTTTCAATACACAGTACATTGTGTGCTTCGCACGCCAACCCCACGGTAGAATCCGCCATATGGCATTAAACCGGGTACTTTTACGGTATTTTACGTTTTCATCGATTTCGGGGGAATGAAGCTAGCTATAGGGTCGCGTAAAAAATCAAAACGTGCAGAATAACATCCTACATTTATATTGTTAGGAAAAACTCATTCTCGTAGGAAAAATCAAAGAAAATAGTTACTTCCTGTCAAAAAACGTGCTTCCGGTTGTTGGATTTTTTTTTTGGCTAACAAACTTATCCAAGACGTAGACAACCGACATGTGTACCAAGTTTGAAACAAATTGGACTTAAAATGCGGCCGCTAAATTGCGAACACATATATACATAAATATATTATGATTTTTAATGACACCCCAAAACGTGTTCTGGGGACCATGATCGGTGCTCATTTGCTACTCCCGACCTTGGGTCTTCCCATAAGGGTCACTGCAATAGCTCATTTTTCCTATGGAAATTCTCTAATAAATAAAAAGGACACACTATAAACGTCATTAAAGAAGATTTATAAACACCACAAAAGCAATCCAGAAAGAATCCTAAATGAAAAATTGAATTTTGCTTCCAATTGCTTTTATGATCTGATATATTGCTAACAACATAGAACCGAAGAGTCATAAGAAAATCATATTTCTTGGTACATATTTAATAATTATTTATTACGGCCCTTTCCCTACAATATTAGTGTAGGGCCTAGTTTGTGTTGTATTTACGTCCAACAGATGGCGCTCTTTACAAAAACCTAACCTAAAAGTTAGAAATACAAATAATTGTTTCGAAGTTCGAAATCGGGTGTTAATGGAAATATTACATGGCAAACAGCTGATTGCTATTATTATTGTAGTCAATAAACATATTTAATGGCGCTCACATTTTTGTCAAATGTATAGTGTAATTTTTTTTATGTTCAAAAGATGCTGCTGTTTAAAAAAAAAGTATATAAAAACCTGCTTGTATTCGAATGTAAGGTTGTGTAAAAATTTTAAAGAAATCGGTGAAGAACTTTCGGAGATTTGAGATTTTGAACAAACGAACATTTACAAAAAAAGGCATACATTTACATTTACATTTTTACATTTATATAAACTAGTGCTTCGCTATTGCTTGATTTACCTAACCTAAAATTATATTCAGTTTTTGATCCAAATCAGCTGTTTTAAGCTTTTCATACGAACAGCTGTTTTTTGTGCCCCTGATAAAATCAAAAGAAATCTTTCTTCTTCTTCCTTAAGATTGACCTTCCATAAGATTAACATGGCAACTTTGAGGGCCACTGGGGCGAAGCCCTTAACATACATTGAGCTCATTTTAAGGGAAGCACAACTTCAGAGTGAGCTCTGTAAAATGACACCAAAAACATCAAAATCGGTTAGAAACTCTAGGAGGAGTTCTACTCACAAAATAACCCCTAGCAAATTAATTATGTAATATATATAGATGTAGTTCTAAGGCTATCAACAATGAATACTACAATATAGGTTAGTCAGATATTATAAATAAAGAAAGTTAAACTATTATATATAACAACTAGCTGCCCCGATCCGGCTTTGCACGAATAGACAAATCAAAGTTAAATGTATATTAATAAAATATATATATCAATAAATATATTATACTATGCATTTCTTATGGGGATTTTTAGTAACTTTGACCACCAAACCCCCTTAAAATTTCGAATTTTTTTAAAACCTTCCTTAGCTAGCACCTAAGGCCCTTAGAGGAAGCTACATACCAAAATTCATTCCAATCCGTTCGGTGGTTTTTTTAGTAACTTTGACCACCCCAAACCCCCATAAAATTTAGATTTTTTTTTTAAACGCTTTATTAGCCAGCACCTACGTCCCTAGAGGATGCTACATATCAAATTTCATTCCAATCGGTTCAGTAGTTTTAGAGAAATCGTGATTTAGTACTTTGACCCCCTAAACCCGCTTAAAATTTCGAATTTTTTAAAACCTTTCTTAGCGAGCACGTACCAAATTCCATTGCAATCCTTTCGGTTGTTTTTGAGATTTCGTGATGAGTCAGTGAGTGAATAATATTTGGCTTTTATATAAATACAGTATAGATAAATATAAACAAATATTTCAGTTGACTTTGATATTGGGACTAGGGACCATGACAACGACAACCTATAAGTGCTAATTATCTCATATTATATATTTTATATATATATAGATTACATATTAGATATATATATATATATTAGCTGACCCGTACTGCGTGTCCCGTGGTGGTTGGTATTTTCAGTCTTTTTAACGTAATTGTATTCTTTTTAAGTGTTCAGTCAGTGAGTGGTATTTGGCTTTTATATATATAGATCTTAAATAATAAAAGCTCTATTGTCCTTATAATAAAAGATCTGAAATTTTGATTTTAGTAACTTTGATCCCCCCAAACTCCTCCTAAAATTTCGAAATTTTTGAAACCCTCTCTTAGCGAGTGCCTATGGCCCTAGAGGAAGCTACATACCAAATTTCATTCCAATCCGTTCGGTAGTTTTTGAGAAATCGTGATGAGTGAGTGAGTGAGTGGTATTTCGCTTTTATATATATTGTAAATAGGTTGACAAAAAAGTACCACCTCGAAAAACAAATTATGGTGTCCGATGCCCCTAGAAACAATGTTGGCTTCTGAATGATTAGCTAAACCTTTAAAAGCAGCGACAAAGATTTTAGAGTTTTCAGTCAGTTCTACTAGTAACATTTATAAAAACATGTGAAGGATATTCTGGCCGAATATACAAGTGTTGCAGGAGGGATCCGCCTTACTATACAGGCGTATGAATAATGGAAAGTTCATATAAACATAGTACATCAGTCAAACTGTGTTATGGCCAGGGAAAAACGACCGGGTGTCCGGAAAGTATGGAAACGGTTTAATTACAGCTAAACAGGTTACATAGGGTAACCGGATTAAATGTAATTGATTACTGTACCAAAGAAACTATTCTGGGATGTATCTGAA
Organism: Philaenus spumarius; assembly: GCA_018207615.1. Classification (NCBI taxonomy): domain Eukaryota; kingdom Metazoa; phylum Arthropoda; class Insecta; order Hemiptera; family Aphrophoridae; genus Philaenus; species Philaenus spumarius. The sequence continues at coordinate 51,654 of JAGFPH010005653.1, forward strand.
ATTTTAGTCCGCCATCTTGGGTCCGCCATATTGGATTCCACTTTTTTTGAATAGCTACATAGCCTACCCGTACGGCACATCATTTCGATAGAGAATTTAACGAGAAAAGCAATGGTGAAAACCGTTTAACTATATCTTCAACCGTCCTTTAGATTTTAATCATTAACAATTATTAACTATTAGCCAATTTTTCATTTAATGTAGGCTATATACAAAATACAATACGTATGTTTGTATTAGGATGTATCATAGCGGTTTCTTATTTTTAAATTCCTTAATTTATGAATGATTTATTCTCTAGCTTTAAGGAAAGTTAACAATCAACATTTTTAATATGGGTTGTTACTACATTTCAGCCCTTAGCAGCACGCGACAAAATGTCAGTCTATGATACTTTTTACTTTCTCACTTAGAGAAAGTATAGTGATCGCAAAAAAAATCGATGTTGAGATTTTTGTGGAAATATCCGTTTTGGGACCCCCTGAGTCCAAAAAAGTGGTTTTTCAAAATGTCTGTATGTATACAAAGCAAGATCGAAAACTATTAGATCGATTTCGAACAAATTTGCACCAAACATGTCAATTAGGCCTATATAGATGCACGAAAAAGGGTTTTGAAAATTTTTGAAAAACAACCTCCTTTTTGGCAAAAAAAAACCCAAAAAATCAGTCATTATTTTTTTATAAAAAAACGGCTATAACGATTTTGATCAAATTTGGCTTATTTGTAGCCCTTAATGTAGCCTACCATATGCATAAATCCGTTTATTTCTAAAAATTCTTGTTTAGCTAATAATAATAATAATAATAATAACTGATTTTTGGGGGTATTTTGGCCAAAAATGGGATTGTTTTTCAAAACCTTTTTTTGTGCATCTATACAGGCCTAATATACGTGTTTTGTGCAAATTTGTTCGAAATCGATCGAATAATTTTCTCTCTAGCTAATAATAATAATATTAATAAATAACCTCTCCTACCCCACCTACAATTATGAAGTCACAGTGAATCTGTTTAATAATTTAAATATGTTTGTGAGAAAGCATGTGCCAGTTCCTGGTACCGTTTATTTATGTATGTTGTAAGCAATAAATGTACAAAATTTCAGCTCCCTAGCTTTAAGGAAAGCATAACAATTAATTAATATTTATTGTTTTAGGGGTTGTTTCAAGCCTATGTTACTCAGGGATAGTGTAGTTTTGTATTAGTAAAACTATTTTTTTAATCGGTTCAGCAGTTTTAGAGATTACCCCCTACATACAAACAAACAAACAAATTTGACCTCTTAACAATATTAGTATATATATATCATTACATTTTGTCATGTAATAATAATGTCGTACACAAGTGTGTGTCTGTGTGTTTAGCTTGCTGTTAATTTCTTTCAAGATAAGTACATACTTTTGATTCATTAACATATGCATTACACGTTTCAAACATTTTGTACACAATTAATTAATTATGATCAGCTATTCTTATAGTTTCATTACAGTTTGTTTAAAACATTATTTTTAGATTTATTTCCAATACCTTATGTAGGATACTAATGCACTTGATTGTTTATTAGCGAATTTCTATAGGAAAAATGAGCTATTGCAGTGGCCCTTATGGTGAGACCCAAGGTCGGGAGTAGCAAATGAGCACCGATCATGGTCCCCAGAACACGTTTTGGGGTGTCATTAAAAAAATGCGTGTATATATATATATATATATATTATATATATATATGTGTGTTCGCACTCTAGTGGCCGCATTTTAAGTCCAATTTGGTCCAAATTTGGTACACGTGTTGGTTGTTTATGTTGCTCAGACGAGTTCGTTAGCTAAAAAAATCCAACAACCGGAAGTAGGGTTTTTGACCGGAAGTAACTATTGTTTGAGATTTTTACTACAAGAATGAATTTTGTTTAGAGTTTTTTCTAAAAATATAAATGTAGGATGTTATTCTGCACATTTTGCTTTTTACACGACCTTACAGCTTGCTTAGTTCCCCCAAAATCGATCAAAACGTAAAATACCATAAAAGTTCGAAGCCAAGTGGTGCTAACTCGCGAGGCCACTAGGCGCAAACAAATTCTACTAATATATTGCGTACACACAGACAGCTGTTCAACGCCTTTGTGAGTAGACCTATTTCCCAAATTGTTGGTTGAAACCCTAAAACATAGGCCTGTAGACTTAATTTTGGAAACTTGCTCAACTCACGTCAGCGGTCCAGCTGCGTGGTCGAATTATTTTAATTTAATTCAATGGTCTCTTCACGTAGGGAAAAGTTCTGCATTTTACCAAAGTCTAAGCTGACTTTTTATAAAAAAAACCTATTTGAAGCATGCACCAAAGATTTTTTAACTCCATGCCGTTAGATATAAGAAAAATTCATGGAACCAAACAATTTTTGAGAAGAATTGAAAATTGGTTGTTACAGAGTGATAATGTTGAGGACATCTTCGATTTCGTAATATAATCTATTTAATTTAGGGAAGAAGGCAGTGTTATATAATGGTAAGGAGGATCTCTGGGTAGAACCCAGTTTTAAACGGTTAAATCAGTTTTTAAGTTACGAGGTTAGGTTAGGACAGTCTCTTGCTATTATGTTTGTTGCACTTTGTTGAAGGTAAACCCAAAAACTTTCTTTACCAACGGGGTTGCCTTATTTCCTGTGTTTTTTTTTTTTTTTTATTATTCGGTTGACATTTCATATACATTATTACACATGTTATATATTTAACTAAACTGTATTGAATAATTTAAACACTTACGTATAGTAGGATTTAAGGGCAGTCAAAACCGAAAAATTTAGAAAAATATGGATTATTATTCCTTGAAATCTCCTGATTCCAGTGATATATAACACTTAGGCATAATATACATTTGTATGGTTTAAAAAAAATGTAGTCATGGTACAGCTGTTCTACAAGCATTTCGTAAGAAGTTTTTTCAAGTTTTCCGGAAACTGTGTTTTTAAAAACTGTATGTCACATATCTCAAAAAGTATTTGAGATATCTTAATGAAATTTTCAGCATAGGTTTATACTATCAAGATCTAGTCACACACCAAGGGATATTTATTTATCTGCATTGTAAATTGAATTATACCAGTTTTATTTTATTTTTTTAATGGAAAAGGTTTAACGTAATTTATTAAAAAAAATTGAAAAATATGTTTTATTCGTTAAATAACAAATTATTTGGTCTGTGACTAGATAAATACATTCCCTGTCATATAAAACAAAAATCAAAATTCTAGGTCTAACAGTTTTTAAGATGTGACATTTCGTTAACATTTCGGTTATGTGCGGTTCTCAAAAACTACCGAACGGATTGAAATGAAATTTGGTACGTAGCTTCCTCTAGGGCCATAATTGCTCACTAAGAAAGGGTTTCAAAAATTTCTAAATTTTATGGGGAGTTTGGGGGGATCAAAGTTATTAAATCACGATTTCTTCAAAACTATCGAACGGATTGGAATGAAATTTCGTATGTAGCTTCCTCTAGGGCCATAAGTTTTCACTAAAAAAGTGTTTTAAAAAATTGGAAATTTTAGGGGGGTTTGGGGGGTAAAAATTACTAAATCACGATTTCTCCAAAATTACCGAACAGATTGGAATGAAATTTGGCATGTAGCTTCCTCTAGGGCCATAAGCGCTCGCTAAGAAAGGGTTTCAAAAAATTCTTAATTTTATGGGGAGTTGGGGGGGGGGATCAAAGTTATTAAATCACGATTTCTTCAAAACTACCGAACGAATTGGAATTAAATTTGGTATGTAGCTTCCTCTAAGGCCTTAAGTGCTCACTAAAAAAGGGTATGAAAAATTTCGAAATTTTAGGAGGGTTTTGGGGGGATCAAAGTTACTAAAATCATAATTTCAGATCTTTTATTATTATGATTATTATGACAATAGTGCTTTTATTATTTAAAATCTCTATATATAAAAGCCAAATACCACTCAGTGACTGAACACTTAAAAAGAATACAATTACGTTAAAAAGACTGAAAATACCAACCACCACGGGCAACGCCGTACGGGTCAGCTAGTGTTTATATATTTGTATAGCATATTTTATCCTTAAAGGGGAAATAAAATTCATCCGTTCATTTGAATAAACAATAAAATTATTACATATCAAATTAATTAAAAGGCGAACACATTTATAAGAGAAGGCACCAAACCCTGATCTCTTATGTGCCA
>JAGFPH010005653.1:66289-78296 GCA_018207615.1 Philaenus spumarius
AACTGCATCGATTGCCGCAAATCGCATAAAAATCGGTTGATTCATTCAAAAGTTATGGCAGTTCAAAATTTCCAAAAATAATGTTTATCAAACTTTCATTATACTTTAGAGCTGGAAGATATGGTACGGAGGCGTATTCTAAATTTTAGCCATGTTGACAAAAAACAAAAAATATTTACAAAAAGACATAAAATTAAGCCTAATTTTGTTCTAAATATACAAAAAATATTATACACAAATTATTTAGTAAGAAGGAAAAAATGTCTTCTAGAAACTACAATATGGTCAGGAGGCTAATAGCAAACTTTAGCAATTTAGCCTAGATGAGGAGCGGGAAGTTACAGGGATTGCCTTTAGGGTCAACCGTTTTCCAAATTTTTTTTAATCGGTTCAGTAGTTCCAGATATTATCTCCTACATACAAACAAACAAACTTTTCCTGTTTATAATATTAAACTATAGATTAAGTTTTTTATTGGGACCTAGTCTCGTATGTTTTATTATTATTAGCGAATTTACCTAGGAAATATGAGCTATTGAAGTGGCTCTTATGTCGAGGCCGTAGTTCGGGAGCGGTTAATGAGCACCGATCATGGTCCCCAGAACAGGTTTATATGTGTTCACGCTCTAACGGCCGCATTTTACCTCCAATTCTGTACAGACGTTGGTTTTTCCAAGTCGCTCGGACGAGTTCATTAGCCAAAAAATCCAACAACAGGAAGTAAACATTTTTTGACATTTTTATCCTAGAATGAAACTTTTTGGGTTTAAGTTATCGAAAAAATAAATATAGGTCATATTCTGAAGTTTTTTTTAACGACTTTATAACCCGCCTGGTTCCCTCAAAATCGATCACCGCTTAAAATGCAATAAATGTTCTGGTTTAAATCCTCGTGGGTGGAGGGGCGTAAGGTCGAATTGCAAACTCGCAAAACGCAGTCCATAATCCGAAACCGCAAGGTCGCGTTGACCTGGGCTGGAGGCTGAGGTGCAAACAAATTCTACTAATATAATTCGCACACGCAGGCAGCTGTTCAGCGCAATCGTGAGTAGACCAGTTTTCCAAATAGTAGGTTGAAACCTTAAAACATGTAAACTTCAATTTGTAAATCCGCCCAACTCGCGTCAGCGGAACAGCTGCGTCATCGAATTATTAGCGAATCTCCATAGGAAAAATGAGCTATTCAAGTGGCCCTTTTGGTGAGACCCAAGGTCGGGGGTAGCAAATGAGCACCGACCATGGTCCCCAGAACACGTTTTGGGGTGTCATTAAAAATCATATATACAGTATACAGGGTGACTATTTTAAGTGTGCCATTGTTAAAACTTCATCCGATTGTTTTGACAGTTACACTATCCGATAGGGAATCAAAAGGGCTACAAAAAAGGTATCTTGACATTTTTCGTTAAAATATACGGTTTTGGAGTAATAGAGGTTTGACATTTTCAAACAGCCGCCATTTTGAAACGCATGATTAGATTTAATCGTTTATTTTTCTTGAGGTATATCATTGTCCGGTTAAAGTTCATGCCAAGTTTGAACTCAATCAATGAAACTGTTCTCTAGATATGAATTATTTTGAAAAAAAAGCAAAATGGCGGATATCTGGAAAATGAAGCGTTTTCGGACCTATGTTTATATGAAGTTTTTTCATTATTTTTACTAGTAGAAAGAGCTGTATAAGTGTGAGGATAACTTCGTGAATCACCCTTTGGCCTATACATACATATATAAAAACAGGTGACTATTTTAAGTGTGCCACCAATGGTATATCAGAAGCGACAAGATTTACAGGAAACTTTAAATGGGGGACTTCATCTACTTTTTAGTGGCCATTAAAAATATGAATTTGAAATTTCGAAAATATGCCGCCATTTTCCAATATGGCGTCCAACTTTCGAACTTCTTATGGAAACCCCTATTTTCTATGACGGATTTGGATTTTACATGCAATTTTAAGACTTTTTTATTCTTGGTATTTTTTTGATAAACTTAACCGTTTAGCCGCTAAGAGCAATGAAAGTTTCAGAAACTCTTATTTCAAAAATTATTAAAGAGGCTTATTTTCAGTTTGCAAACAATAAAATTTTACTCAAAGTGCGATATGTTTTACAATGGAATGTTAAAAAGCTGTTGCAGTTTCATAAATACTTTATTTTATACAAATGTTTATGTTTTTGACAGTTACAACATCCGATAGGGAATCAAAAGGGCTACAAAAAAGGTGTCTTGACATTTTTCGTTAAAATGTACAGTTTTGGAGTAATTTAGGTTGAAATTTTCAAACAGCCGCCATTTTGAAACGCATGATTGGATTTAATCGTTTATTTTTCTTGAGGTATATCATTGTCAGGTTAAACTTCATGCCAAGTTTGAACTCAATCAGTCAAACCGTTCTCTAGATAAGAATTATTTTGCACAAAAAACAAAACAGTGGATATCTAGAAAACGAAGCTTTTTCGGACCTATGTTTATATGAACTTTTTTCATTATTTTTACTAGTAGAATGAGCTGTATAAGTGTGGGGATAACTTCGTGAATCACCCTGTATATGTGTTCGCACTCTAGCGGCCGCATTATAAGCCCGATTTGGTTCAAATTTGGTACACATGTTGGTTGTCTACGTCGCTCGGACGAGTTCGTTAGCGAAAAAATCCAACAACCGGAAGCACGTTTTTTGACAGGAAGTAACAATTTTTTGAGATTTTTCCTACGACAATGGATTTTTTTAGAGGTTTTTTCTACAAATATAAATGTAGGATGTTATTCTGCACATTTTGATTTTTTACGCGACCTTAAAGCTCGCTTGGTTCCCCCAAAATCAATCAAAACGTAAAACACCATAGAAGTATCCGGTTAAAAGCCATGTGGTAGATTCTACCGTGTGGCCGTGGGGTTGGCGTGCGAAGCACGCAATTCATTGTGTACTGAAGATACTCCCAATATTAGGAATGGCGTGCGAAGCACGCAATGCATTGTGTATTGAAGATAATCCCAATATATGCGGAACGGCGTGCGAACCATTTTGCAGCTATTCAGCACAGTCGTGAATAGACCTATTTCCCAAATAGGCCTATAAACTTCAATTTGTAAAGCCGCTCAACTCGCGTCAGCGGTACAGCTGCGACGTCGAATTATTTAAACTTATAATAGGGTACAAATTTAGGCCTATAAGCACGCTGCTCCATACTCGGGTTCTAATCTATTTTGTACGAGTGAAAAGGACAGCTTTTGAAAGATATGTAAAGGAACTAGATTTCCTGGAAAATAATGTCTCATTATAGCCCAGTCGGTATAGGTTACAACTACCAGTAATTTGCAATACGGCTGATTTTTTTTTATAAGTACCTTAAAGTATGTAGATTAACATAAAAAAAGTTTACCAGTCTATCGATTTCCCAAAATCGAAAAAAAATCGATTATCATTTGTTTTTCGATTATCCTTAATATTTTGAGCTGGGATGAAGATAGAGAAAAATAAAAAACACCACCGTGTAGGGGAGGTATTTTTCAACAAAAAAGTTCATATGTATTTATTTCGTCCGAGCAATGGTTTGTCTGGAAAAAATTCGATAATGCAGGTATGTATTTTGCAGGAGGGGAAATCACTAAAAGGGGACATCTTATTCATATGTTAAGGTTTGGCTCATTCTAAATTGGCCGAATTTTAATATAACGAATTGAAACTTGACATAGGAGTTAAAATATATATTTTAAACACTTATGCTGAGTCTCAGCTTGTTATCTTGAAAATTACCCGATCTAGAGCCACTTGACTTATTAATGGGTTTCTCGATTTTAGGAGTACCGGACCCACCAATTCATTTTAAACAGCTCCAATTTAGAAAATTTTCAAAATATCAACCTGAATGTTTTTATACAAGTTAAATATATATATTCAAACAAGTTCAAGGAGTATAAACCTTTTTCATTATTTACTTTTAAAAGCACAAGTAAATTAAAAAAGTATAATTTTAGACCTTTTTAGATTTTTCATCAAAACGCTTGAGTTAATCGGCTGCAGATTAGTCATTTTTTTAAATATAATTTTTAAAATAAGTATAGCAAAAACCAATTGTGTTTTTAACTTCTTTACCAATTTTTAAATCGATATGTTCAAAAATTTCGAAAATGGAGTCGTTGAATCCAAAGGTGTTATAGTTAAAACGAGATAGGTAAAACAGAAGACCATTTTCAAGCGCCTCGTTTTTAAAAATAACAAGAAAAAATCGTTCATACTTACTAAGAATATTTATACTGGTGTACTCAACTTGTAAAACAAATTTGGTGTTTATATTTCAAAAATTGGCGAAACTGGAATAGATTGAAATTAGTTCGTGGGTCCGGTACTCCTAAAATCGATAATCGAAATCGACTCCTAGATCGGGTCATTTTCAAGATAACAAGCTGAGACTCAGCATAAATGTTTAAAATATATATTTTAACTCCTACGTCAAGTTTCAATTCGATATATTAAAATTCGGCCAATTTAGAATCAGCCAACGCTTAATATATGAATAAGATGTCCCCTTTTAGTGATTTGACCTGCTGCAAAATACATACCTGCATTATCGAATTTTTTTCCAGACGAACCATTGCTCGGACGAAATAAATACATATGACCTTTTTTGTTGAAAAATAGCTCCCCTACACGGTGGTATTTTTTATTTTTCTCTATCTTCATCCCAGCTCGAAATATTAAGGATAATCGAAGAGAAAAAAATGATAATCGATTTTTTTTCGACTTTGGGAAATCGATAGACTGGTAAACTTTTTTTTACGTTAATCTACATACTTTAATGTACTCATAAAAAAAATCAGCCGTATTGTAAATTACTGGAACGTTTGGTCTAAATTTACCCCTACCGACTGGCCTATTACTCAGTTATCTATTATCCGATTGTAGCAAATAAAGTATGATTTTGTTCGTCTTAAAATTCTACATTTTTTATTACTGGTAACATTTTTTATAAAAATTACGGTTTTTGTGAAATTTAACATCAACAATCTTAAATGACCGCCAACTTGAAACTGTTTAAGATATCGTGACGAAATTTTATACACTTGTTTGACCTACCAAGGTACACGTTCATGCCAAATTTGAAGTTTGTATCTAAAGTAGTACTCAAGTTATAAAATAATTTGTAGAAAACACAAACAGACGGACAGATAGAAAACTAGGCATGTCAGACCCATATTTATATGACGTTTTTTGATTGTCTTGACCTAAGGAACAGATACACAACATTTTTCCAGGGAGTTTGTATATGTGTAAATAGTTAGAGGTAAATAAATATTATTGTTATTATTAAAATACTAAGTTCATTTTCGTCGATCCATTAATTTTACAATAGTAGATCAAACACATAGCACTTGAATTGAACAAATAAATAATATTTAGACAAATATTACATACAAATGAAGGGTATAAAACAATTAATTATTGTTTATTGAAATTGAATATGCATCGATAGCTATGTATGTGGTGGGGGGTGTTTTCAAGGCATGCTTATTAGTATACATTTAGGTATCACCGTGTTAGGTGATTAGTAGACCTGTTTGACTGTAAATTGGGTTGAAACTATAGAGCGGATAATGCGAAATAATTTGTGTAAAACCGTCAATTGTAAAATCCAATGGTTTCTGTCTGTGTGTGTGTGTGTGTTGGTGTGGGGGGGGGGGGGGGGGGGGGGTGTGTGTGTGACGGTGAGGGGGTGGGGTGTGTGTGTGTGTGTGTTACCCAATCACGTAAAAACTATTGGATGGATGTGAATGAAATTTGGCACACTTATAGATCATGACCTGGAATTAGACATAGGCTAGAATTCATTTAGATTTAAGGATTTAAGGGTTGAAACAACCCCTAAAACAATAAATATTTATTATTATACTTCCATTAAGACTAGAGTGCTGGATATTTGTACAATTATTTCTTACAAGATATATACTAAAATTAAACCATATTTGTATTTTTTAGTGCACTGCTAAGGGGGTGAAAATTTAACAACCCCTAAAACAATAAATATTTATTATTATACTTCCCATTAAGCTAGAGAGCTGGAAATTGGTATATTTTATTTCTTACAATACATATATACTATGTAAATCATATTTGCATTTTATAGCGTGCTGCTAAGGGATGAAAATGTAAGAACAACCCCTAAAAAAATAAACGTTTATTACTACATTTCCCTTAATTCGGCGGATCTTTGGACCGTGTGCGAAGCCACGGATACCTGCTAGTGATTTATAAAAGAAACTGGGAACTCCAGGATTGTTTAGTGCACTCCGCCGGTATTAGATCTTTCTTGAACATAAACTAAAGGGATTCGGACTCTTCCTGCTTCGCTCGCCACCCCCCATGGCGAAGCAAGCGCCATGGATTATTGTATAGGCTACTATGATGTTTTCTCGAATGTAACAATTGATTAAGACAAAGGTTTTTTATTTTTAAATAAACGCAAAAAATTTAATCGTGTTTTGATAACGCAGGAACAGATATTTTACCATGATGTACTACATGGCTCATATCACTTACAGCTATGAGATCCAACAATGTGCTAGAGATACCAGTGTTGTGAGTTGCCTGTAAAGGAAGAATTGACATATCCAAAGAATGAAACATAGTTGTGAGTTGAGTGTAGCGAAAATCAATGTTACCTAGTAAATCCGTGTTAAAATCCCCCATGACAATAACATGTGAATATCCTGGCATAAGTTTAATGAGATCAGATTCAAAAGTAGACATCAAACCTATCTTCGGTGGTCTGTAGCACACTCCCAGCAGGATGTTTACGGATGGTAGCTTTATGTCAAGGAACGTATATTCAGGCTCAGCAGAATAAATAGGTTCCGAGTTTAGTAAAACATGCGCCCTTAAATGAGATTTTAGAAATACTGCCACCCCTCCACCTCGTTTGTTTACACGGTCATTGCGAAATAAATAGACCACCTTATTTGCCTTATTTGACCTTATTTGCGGTCACTTTTGCAAATAGACCGAGTTAGAAGTAATGGTCGGCCTTAACCATGTCTCAGAAATAAGTGTAGCATCACAGTTTTGAAGGCGGAAGGGGTCTCGAAACTAATCAATATGCCCCGGTAAAGACTGAGCGTTAACATGGACTATTTTTAAGGACTCTTGATACGCAGACAAGGCTTGCGAAAGAAAACAGCTTTTGACAGCTAAACCATCCTATAGGGAATCAAAAGGGCTACAAAAAAGGTGTCTTGACATTTTTCGTTAAAATGTACAGTTTTGGAGTAATTTAGGTTTGAAATTTTCAAATCGCCGCCATTTTGAAACGCATGATTGGATTTAATCGTTTATTTTTCTTGAGGTATATCACTGTTAGGTTAAACTTCATGCTAAGTTTGAACTCAATCAGTCAAACCGTTCTCTAGATATGAATTATTTTGTACAAAAAACAAAATGGCGGATATCTGGAAAACGAAGCGTTTGCGGACCTATGTTTATATGAACTTTTTTCATTATTTTCACCAGTAGAACACGTCCTGCAATTCTTTCCGTTTCTTCCTGATACACCCTGTATATGAATTTTAATGACACCCCAAAACGTGTTCTAGGGACCATGATCGGTGCTCATTTGCTACTCCCGACCTTGGGTCTTACTTACCATAAGGGCCACTACAATAGCTCATTTTTCCTATGGAAATTCGCTAATAATCAATACTCACTTTTATAGGAGTTGATTAGGGATACGGAGACAAGGCTTGCAAAAGAAGCAATGTATGGGTAAAAACAAACAAAAAATCACCAACTTCTAATTGAACTAAAAAATAAATAAAAAATATGACGTTATTCAGAACATTCTGAAAAATAATAATCAATACTCACTTTTATGGGAGTTGGTTAGGGATTTTGTGGTTTGCATTGGCATCCACCATATATATCACCGCAGGGGTGGGCGAGCGAAGCGAGCATGGGTAGAGCCCCTAGTAATAAATAAATCATTTAAAAAAAAATAAAATATTAATTTCTAGAAATTACACCCACGCATGAAATAAAGAGTATAAAGGAAATGAATAATACGAGAACTTTCACAGATTCGGAAACTATTTGTGCCGACTGATTAAACTCTTTCGCCGGGTCCAGGCCGGTTCCACCGTAGGCCTACTGCAAGGGACCTTCCCGCCAATTAATTATCCGCTAAAGTGTACAATAATGAAGTGATGACAAACCTAATGCTCGCTGTCATCAGAAACACCATCTGTCACCCCACCCCACCCCATTCAGCCCTCGTTGTACCAGGGAGGTGTTAAATAAACCTTAGATAATGACCAGCTTTGGTTTTCCGCTATTGAAATACTACTCCTACGTCCACATGTCCCCGGTCAGAGCTTAGGGTCGCGATTGTATTCAATTTGGATGTAATGGTTTCGGCGTTGTTTCCCGATGTCCTCGGAGGAGAAGGTAGGTGTGCCGAGGATCTGAGGAAATTAAAAAATAATTCGATCTGAACCGCTGACGAATTTCCAAAATTAAAAACAAAGTTTTAGGGTGTCGGACAACAATTTGGGAAATCGGTCTACCCGCAAAGGCGCTAAATGTAGTGGTCAAATGTAGTTATTTTCGGGTGCTGAAGGTGGACATATTAATGAAAGTACATAGGCAACCAAACATCGCTCAGTATTTTTTTTTTTTAATTAATGTATGTAAATACGAATCACATACTGAATAAATATGAATATTTTTCGATCTTACGTACATATGAACTGTTTATTTAAATAAAAAAAAAAACATGAGTGCAATTAGTTTAACATTTTATTAGAATACTAGGGGAGACCCCTGCGTGCTCCGCACGCCAACCCCCAACGTAACATTTAAAAAAAATATGTTATGTTTTATTTATAATAAAGGTGTAGGATTAATAATAACCTCAAAACTAAGACGGTAAATAATGTTAAATGTTCAATTTAAATTATTTCTTATATTTTAAAACAGTTATAATAACGGTTAAATGAACCAGCAAGGCTCAGGTCTACTCTTTAAAATCCTAACCTAAAAGCTAGAAATACAAAAATAATTGCTTCAAATTTTGAAATCAGCTGTTAATGGATATATTGGAGCAAATAATAATATTATCTGCTATTTTATTCAATTGGTTGCTATGGTAATAAATGTAAATACATGTGTTGGTTTATCATTCTAGTCCTAACCTAAGAATTTTTCCGATTAAATTTATAAATAATGAATTAAAAAAAGGTTTTTTATCGAAATGAATCATAGCCTATGTTACTCAGGGATAGTGTAGCTTTTTATAAGTAAAACTATTTTTACAATCGGTTCAGTAGTGCCAGAGATTACCCCCTACATACAAACAAACAAACAAATAAACAAACAAACAAACAAACAAACTTTACCTCTTTATAATATTATTGTAGATAATATCTGCTATATTATAGTAATTTTCTACAGTTGATCTATTAAAAATTATGGACAAAATTATGGATTTTGTGGGGATTTTATTAGGAATATTGCGTGTCTATGTCTTACATTATGTACAGGTCACAGCTATCGCCTCCCCCACCCCCAACCCAACTTAGATCCAAATGCCTCTGTCTTAATAATCATCATCCCTCAGTTTTATCATGGCTAAATCGTACCTTAACCAAAATACTTCCTTCCATGCGTTTAGGATTTTCATTTGGAAAACGTACTTTTAACGTAGTTGGTCGCTTAACTCTAATAAAAATACGCCATGCGCGTTTACATTACCTTTATAGGAATACAAAGAACGCAGAAACTGGTGAAAAGGTTTTCAGAACGGTTAATAACAGCACAAAAATAATGTTTTAGTTACGTTTGGTGTTTGAATAAAGAAACGAGTTGAAAATTAAACCACCTGATTCATTGTTAATGATTTATGTTTGTTAAATCTATATATATAAAAGCGAAATACCACTCACTCACTCACTCACTGACTCACTCATCACGATTTCTCAAAAACTACCGAACGGATTGAAATGAAATTTGGTATATAGCTTCCTCTAGGGCCATAGGAGCTCACTAAGAAAGGGTTTGAAAAAATTCGAAATTTTAGGGGGGGTTTGAGGGGATCAAAGTTATTAAATCACGATTTCTTTAAAACTACCGAACGGATTGGAATGAAATTTGGTATGTAGCTTCCTCTAGGGCCATAGGTGCTCACTAAGAAAGATTTCGAAATTTTAGGAAGGGTTTAGGGGGATCAAAGTTACTAAAATCATAATTTCAGATCTTTTATTATTATAACAATAGTGCTTTTATTATTTAAGATCTATATATATATATAAGCCAAATACCACTCACTGACTGAACACTTAAAAAGAATACAATTACGTTAAAAAGACTGAAAATACCAACCACCACGGGCAACGCCGTACGGGTCAGCTAGTAGTATATAAACATCTGGAGCTAAAATTAACAGATTAACATCTGTTTGTAAAATATGTGGATTGTATCTGTAATGCATCTATTCGCCTACTTAGTGACTTCAAAGGTGGTATATAAAAGACGTTCAGAGTTTGCATAGGCGAAAACAGCTACATAGCGAATTTTTGCCGACATAAGACCTAGCGCATTCGATTCCTGACGTCAAAAAAGCCCTGTATGAAAATTTTCATCCAAATCGTTAGAGCCGTTAGCGAGATCGCCGAAATAAATTTATATACAAATATAAAAGAATTCATCGTTTAATAAGATTAAATATTAAAAAGTCATACATTCGATAACTAAATATGAGTTATTTACTACTCAATTGTTAAAAATCATAAATCATTGGGTTTTTCTTAAAATAGTCTAACAATTTGGTGTCTTCACATTTTTTTTTATGTATAGTTTTCTATATATTTAATATTGAAAATTTTCAACTGTCGCTATTTTAATACGGTTTGTTGCAGGAAAACATTTTTTCAAGTAAAATGTACCCTATTTAGATGAATATCCATACCCAGTCTCAGGATTATATCTTAAATAGTTTCTGAGATAATAAGTTATTTTTAAAAAGCACATACAGACGGACAGACAGAAAACAGAGCGAAGTAGGAGGACACCATGTTATATTGTTATTTGCTTGTTTTTATCTGACAAATAACCCCATCAAGTTTCGAACAGTCGAAGCTGGACATCCTATATAGATGCAAGTTACACTCATGGGAAGCGTCTCGTGTTGACCTTTTGAATCGCGCTTCTTAATTATAAGTTTGTTAAACGCTTTAATAATATAGCATTAACTTAGATTACTTTCGAAAAGCCTTAACTTGTTCAACCAAAATCCATGTTTTATTGATTTTAAATGTTTGGTTTATAAAGAAACAATCCAAGCATCAAATGGTTTTAAATCGTATCTATAATGTTCGTTTTTCAAATGTTAAAAATTTTGATAATAGTTTGATAAGTCTTTGATCCTAGAGAAGTGAATCCAATTTTGTCGAAATTTTTGTGGCTCACATTTTTAAATATATAGTTTAATCAATTTTTGGTAGGTCTACCGAGTGAAACAAAACTATCTGAAAGTAAATATTGCCCACTACCTGCAAATAAAACGTATAGATTGCCCACTACCTAAAAAACTATCTGACAGTATAGATTGCCCACTACGTGTAAAACTATATGAAAGTATATATTGCCTCACTACCTGCAAAACTATCTGAAAGTATAGATAGCCCACTAACTGAAAAACTATCTAAGAGTATAGATTGTCCACTACCTGCAAACCTATATGAAAATATAGATTGCCCACTAACTGCAAACCTATCTAAAAGTATAGATTGCCCACTAACTGCAAACCTATCTGAAAGTATAGATTGCCCACTACCTAATAGACTATTTAAAAGTATAAATTGCCCACTACCTGCAAACCTATCTGAAAGTATAGATTGCCCACTACCTAATAGACTATTTAAAAGTACAAATCGCCCACTACCTGCAAAACTATCTAAAATTATAGATTGCCCATTACCTACAAAATTGTCTAAAAGTATAGATTGCCTACTAAATGTAAAA
>JAGFPH010005654.1:0-14804 GCA_018207615.1 Philaenus spumarius
TAAGGAGTTTTCTTGGAGCCGCGTCATACTATAGGCGGTTTATTCACCGATTCAGTGATATAGCCAGACCATTAACTGATCTAACAAAGAAGGAATTTGCGGAAGGAAAATGCTTTACGTGGACACAAGAACACATGAACTCATTTTCAAAATTAAAGGAGGCTCTAATATCAAAACCTGTATTGGCGAACTACAGCGAGGACAGCGAAACTGTGATATTTTGTGATGCGAGTAGGGTAGGTGTTGGGGGCGTATTATCCCAATATCAGAATGACGGTACTCTTAGACCCATTGCTTACGTCAGTAGGAGGCTAAAGGATACGGAAAGTCGTTGGACAGTATCAGAAATTGAGCTATTAAGTGTAGTATACACAGTTACTCATTTTCGACCTTTCCTGTATGGACGGCATTTTACTGTATACAACGATCATGCAAGCTTACAGTATTATAAAAATATCAAGAGTTTAAGTTCAAGGTTAAACAGATTAGCCTTAAAGTTAGTTGAATATGATTTCGTTGTAAAACATAAGCCTGGATCAGCAATGAAAGTCCCCGATTTTTTAAGTAGATATCCAAATGAAGAAGAGTTTGAAATTCCAGAAGTACAAGAGGAGTTCTCCATTAATAATATAAAAAAGTTAAATATAGAAAAACTTCAGCTAGAAGATGACTACTTATTTACTATTAGACAGGCGATAGCGGATCCGACTCAAGCGACAAAAACTGCTTACAGACAATCTAGATTGTACACGTTAGATGAAGGCGTATTGTACTACAAGTTTTACGTGAATGGAGAGTGTAGGAAACTGCTTACTATACCGAACTCGTTAGTCAGCGAAATATTGCACTCGTATCATGACACTTTAACAGCTGGAGCTCATGCAGGCGTGGCTAAGACATTATCAAAAATTAAACAAAAATACTTTTGGAAGTCTATGACATCAGACGTAGTAGCATATGTGAAGGCATGTCATGCTTGCCAAATCATGAAACCTTCTCGACAGAAACCAGCTGGGTTATTGCAGCCTATTATTCCCCAAATACGTCCGTTTTCGAAATTGGTGTTAGACTATTTAGGCCCACTACCCAGAGCTAATAAAAAAATATATATTTTGGTAGCCACCGACAGTACCACGAGATACGCGATAGTCAAGGCAACGGAAAAAGCAGATGCACACACAACAGCTAAGTTTGTCCTGGAAGACATATTACCAAATTATGGGCTCCCTCATGAAATTCAAACAGACAGAGGTTCACACTTCGTTGCTGACGCTTTAAAACAACTCTATAATGCTTTAGGAATACAACAGCGAACTTCTACAGCTTACCGGCCTCAAAGTCAAGGAATAACGGAGAGGTATAACTCAACCTTAATAACAATGTTAAGATTTTATGTAAACGAGAGTCAGAGTGATTGGCACAAATATATAAAGCTGGTTACTTTAGCGTACAACTCCAGTAAGCATGAATCGACGGGTCACTCGCCATTCTATCTGTTACACGGATTTGAACCCACGCAACCTATTGACGTAGCATTGTTACCAAAAATTCCAGACCACGATGTTCTTGAATCAATCAAAACAATTCATAAAGTACGAAAAGACATTCCTTTGATAATGCAGCGTACACAAGGACAGCAATGTAATCGACATGATGCAACGCACGTAGAGCGGGAATACCAGGCAGGAGACTTAGTATTAGTTAAGGATTTCGCTAAAAAGAATAAACTCATGAAAAAATTTATTGGTCCGTTTAGAATATTAAGAAAATTAACACCATTGAATTACGAGGTAGAGATTACTACGGCAGGTAGATTACGCAGCGATATCATTCACGTAAGTCGATTAAAAAAGTATAGCAGTAGATTGTAATTCTAGGAATATTTTGGTTGTTGTAAAATAAATAAATAAGTATCGTTATTTGTAAAAATATAGGAACTGTTAGTTTTTTTTAGTTATAGGACTTATTTATATTGTGTGTTTTTACTTAGCATTTTGGATAACTTGTTAAATTCCTGACGACTATTAAGTAACGAGATATACAAATAAAATATTATTTTAGTCCATGAATTTTAACCATGTGTAATATTTGTAATTTAAAATACGAGATTGTAGCTATTTTTTTTCGTTTTCGCGAACTTTTTATGTAATAGTATAAATATATCGAAGTTTTAAAAATCATGCGTTATTTTGAATTTAGTGTCAAAGAATAATTTTTGTATATATGTTCTGCAGGTTTAATTTAATTCCATGGTTCTGATAAAAACTGAGTTCAATATTTTACTTACCAAATTTAATTTAATGGCATAATTTTCTGGGGAGGGGAAATATTTAATTTAATTCCAAACTAAAATATTCACAAAATGTCTCCTCAGATGAAACAAATAGCGACTCTTCCAACGATCAAGAAGGTCCAGGAACAGAAGATTGATCACCACATTAACATATCCACCCTTACTACTGACATCCCTATACAAATTTCACTTGATTCCTATTTAAACCCTTTCCTATAATCTTTGTTCATGAAGCTTCAAATCACTTATAAAACGTAATTCCTTTGAACCCCATTATCATGTTCCATGATCCATATCACAACCTCAATGTTTATTTTCAGCAAGCAAAAATTAATGTAAGACAGTCAAGGCACTACAGTAGCTATCTACAGTAGAAAAGAACACTAAGGATGCACATCGCAGAATGGCGAGTTTACACATTTCCAACATTGGGCGAGAACTTCAGAGACAGACCAAAACAGGCATTAGCGATCCTCTCAACTGATGTGGAACGACTACGAATGCAGAGCTACATCCTCTAGACGCAAACGAAGAGGCTGTCACTGTATATTTATTCCTACTTGTATAATTATGTACTTAGCACTTAAGATATGTATATATTTTTAAATTACCCTCAATTGTAAAAAAAAAAAATAGTTTAAAGAATGCCTGTGCTTGTATTTGAGTGTGTGTGTGGATGTGTACGTAGCATTTCTCCACCCCAAGAAATAGTCAAACAACGTTGGGACAACGTTTTAGGAGGTTGGGTGATGTTACAAAGTGAGATGAGGGAGAGTATTCATTTATATTTTAACTATATTAGATGTAGAATTTTATTGGTAGCCTACGGTGCAACACGCGATGAAGTCAAATCGCATAGTTGCATTTTGTAGCAAGCCAACGACCGAGCTAGACGAGTAAAACTGAGTGGGGACAAAGATGTTAAATAGAGGCGACTAAATTCGAGACGAGGCTTTTTTGGGTGGAACGAGCGAAGGTGTACGTCGGGGCGACACGGGCTGACCGGAAGAAGCCACGAGGACAAATTAAGGTAGGAACATTTATTGTGAATATTTGGGGAAATTGTTTTGACTAAGTAGAATCAGCTTTGTTTGTTTTTTTAATAAGTTAAAGTAATTAATTATTTGAGTACTTTGGGAAGTAAATATATTATTTGAACTCAGTTTTGCCCGTAGAGTTAGGCATAAGATTTGTATAGATTTAGATTGATCGTTGTTGGATGAATTAGTATCTCTGTGATTAGTTGTGTGTACGGAATTAAATAAAAGATATATTTACAATGTCCTTGGTGGAATTAATTTGAATATATGTTTTTGTGACCCTCTCACTCCAAAATAATTCGAGCTAAGCGAGTTGCCTTTTATATAAAGATCCCTACGTAATACTAAGGACTACCTTAGGTTTTCCAACTTCTTGCATGTAATTCTTTACTATTTTTTCTGCTAATATTTTAGAGACCGCCCTCTTTACTGGATATAATTTTATGAATTTTGAAAAGACATCTAATACCACAAAAATGTACTTTACCCCCCCCTTGCCTGTAGGCAACTCCCCAAACAAATCAACTGCTACTAAATCCAAAGGTTTTTCTGGCAAAATGTTAATCATTAAGCCTTCTTGCTTTTTATTACTGACTTTACTTTTTTGACACAAATCGCAAACTTTTAGCTTTGTTCTGATTACTTTTTCAAGTTTTGGAAAACTAAAGATTTCCCTCAAAATACGATAACATTTTCCACCTCCTATGTGACCATATCTTTCATGACAATCGTCTATAATGGTATCAATCATTTTTGTCGGTACACATATCTTGAAACTATCCATTTCACTATACCTTCTAAATAAAACATCCTGATATATTACAAAAAATTTCTTTAGTCTATCATAATTTTCACCTTGTTCTAACAAACTTTTTATTATTCCTTGATATTTAGTATCAAGTCTTTGTTCTGCAACTAAATTTTTAAACAATTGTTTCATTGTCTTATCTCTAAGTTTAAGTTGTTTGTCTAATTGCAAATTGTAAATTTTGATCACACCCTCTTCATTTTTTCTGACTACTTCTTGGTTATCAATTCTAGATAATGCATCTGCAACTACATTATCTTTTCCAGGACAGTACTCAATTTCTAAGTTGTACTCCTGCAAATACAACATCCATCTTAACAATCTACCATGAGTGAGTTTACAATTCTTTAAAAACATCAAGGCCTTGTGATCAGACTTTACAATTATTCTATTGCCTAAAATGTAACTCCTAAATTTTTTACAGGCGAAAATTATGCTTAATAATTCTTTTTCAGTAATAGTGTATCTAAGTTCAAAATCTTGAAGGCTTCTACTTGCAAAAGCTATTACCATATGTTCATTATCCCCATTAATTTGATATAAAACAACCCCCAAAGCTAAATCAGATGCATCAGTATTCATGTAAAATTCCTTGTTAAAATCAGGATGCTTTAAAATTACACAATCCAAAAATTCTTCTTTGATTTTGTTAAACACAGTTCTCTCCTTATTACCCCAGGACCAGTCTTTACTGAGTTTGTTGTTTCCCAGTAAATGCTTAAATTGTGCAGTCAACTCTGCATAGCCACGTCTAAATTTTCTGTAATAATTGCACAGTCCCAAAAATCTTTGTAGTTGTTTTAAGTTTCTTGGTTCTGGAAATGACTCTATAACCTTAACTTTATCTGGGTCAGCTCTGATGCCTTCCTCAGAAATAACGTACCCCAAAAAATTTATCTCCCTCATACAAAAACTTGATTTACTTAATTTAATTTTAACATTGAACTGTCTCAATCTATAAAAAAGTCTAGCTAAATGTTCAATGTGTTCTTCAAAGGTGCGTGACGCTATACAGATGTCATCTACATATACAATTGCAAATGATAGTACATCTGGCCCCATGACATGAGATAACCCTTTCTTGAATATCGATGTACTTACATTAAGTCCAAACGGTAGTCTTTTGAACTGTAAATTTCTCCCATTGAACGTAAAAGCTACATATTTCCTACTATTTTCATCTAACTCAATTTGCCAAAACCCACTTACCAAATCAATACTAGTAATATATTTAACCCCCTCAAATTTCTGAAGTAAGTCGTCGATATTCTCAGGTGCCTCCCTATCAGGAATAATAAGTTTATTTACTTGCCTAGCATCTAAACATAATCTAACAGAACCATCCTTTTTTATTACACATACCAAAGGGTTAGAATATTGACTGTTTGACGTTTCAATGATATCATTCTCTATCATTCTTTCTATTTCTTTGCCTACGGCATCTCTCTTAGAATGAGGCACTGCATAAGATTTATTTATAAATGGTACACTATTATCAATGTTAAGTTTTGCTTTAAAATCTAATATTTTTCCTGGTGTGTCAGAAAAAATATCCTGAAAATGGTTTAACACTACCCTTAATCTTTCTCTATTATCTTCCCATTCTAAATTTGTGTTTTCCATCACTTTATCTACAATGTTTTCCCATTCTACGTTATTTAGTTCAGAATTATCATCATGCACTACCTCATTATAATATGCACATGCTGTATCTTCTAGTTGACAAAACAATTCACCCTTATTTTCTATTTCTGAAAACACTTTAGGCTCTATTTCTTTACATATTTTCAAATTATACACACAAGATTCTTTTAGCCTACTAATGAACTTCGTTGAAATTTCTACATTATTTACTTTCAAATTAATTAATTTATTTTCAAAATCTATTTTAGCTTTGCTATTCCCCAAAAAATCACATCCCATAATAAAATCTAAATTCAACCCCGTTACAACAAGGAAATTCATTAATACACTTGTATCGCCTATTTGTACATCTAAACAAATCTGTTTCGATACTCTCTTACTCCTGACACCAGTCACTCCCATTATAAGTAAATTCGATACTGGCAACTGCATGAGTTTGTATTTACTTAATTTATTTAATTCATTAAAAATATTTTCATTAATTACGGTTATCTCTGAACCTGAATCTACAATGCATTTATAATTTCTATTTAAAACTTTAATCTTAATTTCTATAATTTCACCTTTAATGGGTTGTGACTTAATGTCAGTGTAATTACTCTCGTCTATTAGTACATCTTGATTATCTAAACTAAAAACTTCTTTTGTTCCAGTCGGCCTATCATTTTCATTGGACAATAGCATCCCAGCCGAACGTACTATTGTCTCCTTTCGTTTCCCTTTTGCTGGTCACCGTTCACCTGCCTCGGCATAGGCCTACCATTAGTGTAACCCTGTTGTGGTACATTACCCTGAAAATTTCTATTTTGCTGATACCCCTGCGGAGGCATTTGATGTTGTAGCTGCATACTTCTTTCAAATTGTTGTTGTGGCATCCTATTATGAAATTGCCCATTATTATTATAGCCCTGTGGAAACCTATTGTTTTGAAATTGCCTATTGTTATTGTTGTGGTATGGTGGCCTATTCTGATTATGTGAATTGTATTTAATTTCTTGTGGTTGCCTATTCCTATCAAAGCTATTCTGTTTATTGTTATCTTGTACATATTTATTACTCTCCTGCCAATCCATAATTATTTTTTCAAGTTTACTAAGGTTCTCAGGTGCCGCTGCTAAAATAACTACCCTTAATTCATCCGGCAATTGTTTCACTATGTGACGCGTAAAAGTCTCCATTGACATAGGTGGGTCTAAGAACTGCGTTTGGTGATGTAACCTAATGATATAGTTGTGTATATCTTTGATAGGCCCTGTATATTGTTTTCCTAACATTATTTTCATACGTAAGTTTTCTTGCTTGTCTTGCGACCAGAATCTCTCTAGAAACGCAAGTTTAAAATCCTCAAATCCTAACCATTCTTGGTTATGTACATCAAACCAAGTACCTGCCTCTTCCTTAAAATATTTCCTAATGAGAACTAATTTATATTCCCATTTTTCATTTCTATACCTATTAAAGGTATCTAAAGCCTTAATAAATGTCTTAGGGTGTGGTTCCCTCTTTTCATGAAAAAAATCTGGTATTATTGTTTCATTTTTTGCCTCTCCTAACATAACTACAGATTTAGTTTCTAACCTAACCTCAAACTCATCTCTAAGTTCCTTAACATCTTTCTGTACACTATCTATTTCAGAATTTAATATTTCTACAACTTTACTCTCAACTTGCTCATATTTCCTATCCAATTTCTTAATCTTATTATTAGTATTTACTAAATTTTCATTAACTTTTACAAATTTCTCATTAACTACATCCCTAGCTTTAATAAATTTATCATCAACTGCCTTAAATTTACCCTTCATTTCATTTGAAACTGCTTTGACTTTTTTATCAGTCTCTACTTTATTAACTTCAAATTTCTTTGTTAAAGTACTTACTTCTACTTTTAAGCTATCAATTGCTACTTCATTTTTCTTGAATTTAGAGTTCAACTTAACAAAATCATCCTTAACTTCCTGTCTAAACTCACTGAACTTATCCTCAAATTTCTGATTTAATTTATCAAAATCTTTTTTAGAATTCTCAAATTTATTATTGACCTCCAACCTGAATTCATCAGATTTTTTATTTAACTTTTCAAACCTACTGTCTAAATCTTGTTTGGTTTCTATTTTAGAATTATCTAATTTTTTATCTAATTTTTCAAAATATTTAATCATCATTTCCCAACCATTATCTGAATCTTGTCTTGAATTAATGTTACTAGTAACTTGTTCACTATTACCTTCTGTTGCATTTTCCATTTTTGTAACAGAATTTACTTCTGTATTTACCTTATTTTCATTGTCTAAGACACTATCATTTGTTGATTGATTTAATATCGAAATACCAGAATCATCTAGTTCTGCCATCGTATATTTGTTAATTTACCCTTTATAAATTTTATCTATTAACCTTAAAACTTTTAAAACTTTTTCAAAAATCTTGAAATACAGCCAACCACTATGCTTCCATTAAAGTCATCCTTCCCAGTGTTTTCGTTTATGGTAAAGAAGTTCGGGCGCCATTTTGTAACGTGCTCAGGCTGTTCGGGCACCATTTTGTAACGTGCTGCCACCTTGCAAGCCGTTTACAAACAATTTATTAATAGAAAACAAAAAAAAATGAAAAATAAAAATTTAATTTTGACAAAAATATTTCTAAGTTATTTTTAAAATAAAAAAATTACCTTTACTGCGTAACAATTATTTATTATTTCCTATCTTCAATCCATTTACCTATTTAATTAATTAGATTATCATTTCAAAATATTACAACACCTTAATCCCAATGAAAACAAACAAACATAACCCCAAAATTGAAGTTAGGTTATGTTTTGATCACATCTGTTACTCAACAGTTGATCATTGAAATATCTGTTACACATAAACTTGTCTCATCTGTGACCGCCGTTCTCTGGTTAAAAATGGACTCGTCCAGGACCATGGCCGCCATGTTGTTCACATGACAACTTTGGCACCAAATCGCCTTCCTCACCAAAGACCGCCGCCATTTTATTTCACACAAAGAAAAAATAAAAACTGAATTTATAATTTAAACAAGGTTCATTACCACAAAGTACTTCTGGAAAGGATAAAAACTCAAATTAAAAAGTCATAGTGGTTGGCATTAATATTTTACTGTATCATTTTAAATTGCAAAAAACACACATTAATCATTAAATCAAATTGGCAATTTATCATCTCAACTATTGCAATCAGACACTCAAACACACAAATTCATTATTAATAATTTCAACTTAGATATACAAAAACTTATATTGATAAATTATTCAAATGCAGACTTGGTTAAATTAATTTACTACTTACGATTCTTTGTTTTATAGTGCACTTTAAAGAGATAGATATGAATTTACAAAAGAGAAAAAACTTACAACACATGTGAATTTAATTTAAATAGAAAACCCCATTATTCTTTAGTTCGTCGCACTTTAGCCACGTAGATTTTGATTCACTATAGCACTTGTTATAAAATCTTTATGTAAAGATTTTGAAGCCACGCCACGCGAGCACGCAAACTTTCAAAGTTGATATTTTTGAGACAATTTACGAACAATTTTCACATTTTCATTATCGTACGATATACGGCACTGTCTTTACTCCTCTTTAAACATATTTCAACGGTAGTTGTACTTTAACTACCGCAAATAAGCACTTGTTAAAACATTTCACTGGACTAAACACAAAACATGTCTGTTCTGTACTGGAATACTGTTGCAAGAAGAATGGGCTCGATGCTCCTTCTTCCTCGTTCTCTGTTCCGATCACGCCACGTTGCGTCATACAAACCAGGAGACCAATGGGAAGCTGTTCTCCAGGCTACCAATGAGAAGCTGTTTTTCCAGGGGACCGTAAATATGTCTCTCTACAACTACCTTTGTATGTTACCAACATCTCGGACAAAAATTCTGTCTCCATCATAGATGAATCACACAGGCTTCCAACATAATCTATCAAGTTTGTTTCTTTCAATGTCTGAAATAGTCTTTCGATATTTATTCATCACTGTCTAAGAACTTAGTGGACCATAGCTTCAAACCCTCCAATACCTTTTAAATGTTTTTCATATTTTGACACATCATGAAACATAATTTAAATATTTAAACAAAACTGAAATTAAACATGAAGTTAATATTGTGTTTGATTTATTCTGAATTATCAATTAATGTCTGCATTTCCCTTTGAATTTCTATGTTCATTAATATTATGAAATAACTAAATCTTTTAAATTAGGCTGATGCCCAAAATTTACCTTATGACCCTTTTTACGTTATACTACTATTTTGATGTTTAAAAACCCTGAAACTCACATGTATTACAAGGTTTCAGAAAAGTCTTTGATTAATTCATCTATTTTAATGTTTTGCAACACATCAAACTCGATTGATACTAGGGCCAGTTCAACCAGCCGCTCTTGGCTCATGGTAGATGTTAAATAATTTTTGATTAATTTAAGTTTTGAAAAGCTTTTTTCTCTAGATGTGACAGTAATTGGTAGAGTAAGACCAATTCGGCTACAGAAAGATTGGGAAAATTTTTACTAAGAAAGAAGATGTTAAATAATTTAAAATTTCAATGAGATCTTTAAGAGGACGGCCTTTGATCTTGATCAACATAAGAATAAGGAGTTATTTTAATAACTGGTTTCCGTCTATATCAGAGTGACTTCCATCTGTTAATGCGATTTGAAGTTCATCACACTTTTTCTTAAGGTCTTCTTTTTTCTCCTCTTGTTGGATTTCGTCATAGTCAAAAGCATTATACATAAATCCAAAAAGATTTTGGTGATGTCGGAGTTCTTCAAACCTTTCCTGCAATGAAGAAGTTGCTCTGCCAAGTACATAAAAATAAAAGTCTCTCTTAAAAGCGATCTTTGGATCAGTAGTTGGTTCGCCCGAAGACTCGTAATAAAACTGCTTTTTTTCTTTCTTGGGCGAAGTTGTCCTCTCTTTAAAACGTTGGCTCAATTTCTAAAGTTTCAGCCACTTCCCTCGCAGCAACAAGTGTTTCCTCAAATCAGTTCTCAGTTTGATGAAGTATGCTGATAAGCTCAATAGCTTAAGTAATGTCCAATTCTTTTCTCTGCAAAAGTTTACTCACCAAGTTTACACGAAACAAAATCGTGTGCCATGTCAAAATACTCCAGATAAACTTGAAGTTTTTTGGCCAAACTAAGAGCTGCATTCTTCCCGAAAGCATCAGTTCTCGTATCGGCAGATATGTCCAATAGAGCGTCATACACTTCACCAGCTTGGTACCTGAGAGGGCTTACACCAAGATGGCGGAGTTGGTTTCAGCTGCTGTATTGCTTGTTAGTGCCCATGGCCTATCTAGGTTTTATACTTTGTAATCATTGGTGGCGCCCCACTCCGCTGCCCTGCACTCCACTTCGCAGAAACTATGCAGCTATTTTTAAATACAAACTCGCTGTCGCTGTGGCGGGATTGGCGACCGGCTGGCTCGGATTCTTGGAAGTATACACCGCGCCCCCCACCCCCAACACTTTTAGTTTCCTTCTGCCTCGTGCACTTTTGTTGTTATAATATATCGAATCTTTGACAAAAGAATAATTTTCTATTATTCTCCTTATTTTCCAACTACAAGTACCACAATCTTTTTTCCATCGCCAAGGCGCTGATGTCGCCCTGTGCGGTGGCACAGGTCGCACATGCCAAGATCCGCCCCTGCTCATTGACTACTCCCGACCTTAGGTCTCACCATAAGAGCCACTGCAATAGCTCATCTTTTCTATGGAAATTTGCTAAAAAGATGGATGCTTGTTCTTTCTTGGTGTTTTGGTTTGAGAAGTTGGATACTGGGATTGTTACTTCAGTGTATGGAAAACCCACAAATACTGGAAAGTACGTGTAGTATAATTCACACCATCTAGAACGTGTTAAACTTGGTCATGCACAGGGTTTGTTTTAGAAAGCTAGGAGGGTTCCATCAAACGATTTTATCAAAGATATCATGTCATATAATGTGATTACTTTTACAAAAACCAAACTCGATTTTTCAACCATTTTAAAGCAATAAATGCGTTAAAAACCATTTTAAACTTCTAAATGTGTTAAAAATGGATATAGTAAACAATATCTAATAATTATGATTTTTTTAAAATTCTTTCTCTGGTAGCTTGTCCATGTGTGAGATCTTCCACTCCTATACGGAACAAATGAAATCGCGTCATATGACGTGATTACTCCTCAAAGGGTTAATATTGACATTAATATTGATTGTTCTCCAACGAAATTGATATCATTTTTTATTCGTGGGACTTCGTACGGGAACAAAATGTCTACATACGCGAGCACATACATAGACACACAAACACACCTTTTTTAAATAATGTAAAAACATTGTAAATATCCAAGGGTTTACTTGTAATTGTTAAAGTACCGGAACACTGCCGGAACTGACCAAAGTAACAGAAAGGAGGGTCCGGAAATTTTTTGAAAGTTTCACTTCTAAGACCCCTACTTTACATATCTTTAGTGAGTTTAAGGGTGCAGATAATATACTTACTTTTATAAGAAAAGTACACATGTATGTGTAACTATTTTTGTACTTGTATATGGTGCATAGCACATTTTAGAGACACATACTACTATAAGCAAAAACTTGCCAAAATGTCTCTTATTTAGTCAAAAGCCTTTATCAGGAATTTAAATCCTCGGTAAAAGACTGTAAACCTAAACACTTTTTATGTTTATCAAGAAATGACTTTTCTTATAAACAAAAACAATTAATCACAAGCAAGCTTATCACGAGAACACAACACAGACGTTTGTTAGTGAATTGTTCTAACAACACTCAAAAGTCTCAAAACTAAACAACATCACAATGTCAAGTTAAAGCGGCCAGCCTTTTTTTTAGTTTTTCACAGTTCGCGAGAGGTAGCATGTATCGGGCAACCTGCTAAATCGCTGTGCGGTCGGTGTTCAGGTACCTTCATTGAAATATTTTCCTCTAATGGTGCCTTTCGACCCTGTATTTGTGACGGCATTTGTCAGTGTACAGCCATTGTTTGTATGTATAATCCGTGTTGAGCTCTCATTTGGGATATTTATTTTTTAATTAAATAATCGGGAAATTAAATGAGTTATTCGATAAGTATTAATCACTAAATGTGGTTCAAATTATATCATGTTTGGTCTTATTTTGATTAAAATAATGATCGTGCCAAAAAAGTGAATAATATAAAAGTTTAAGGATCGCTTTTTTAAACTTTTCTGAATCATCGATCTCTTATTTGTAGTCTTTGGCAGGGCTTGCCGAACATCAAAGACATGCCGTGAGGCTGTCAAAAGGGTGTCTGGTGCTCCCAAGTTGTCCCATTTCGATTCCGAGCTAGGAACAATGTGGGAGACTTTACTGCAGTGTGGTGATAGCTTGAGGTTTTTCGATAGGCGGACGTAAAATTCTGAACCGAGTGTTGAATGAGAGTGATTGAGGGAGAGGATGGTCCAGTGCAACGTTAAAACAAAACGTAAAGAAAAATTAATAAAAAGCAGCATCGGAACGGCGTTCTAGCACCAGTAAACCCCTGAAAATATCTTAAAATATGTAATAGGAATTGATTTGAATTTTCTGACCATTTGAATAGCTTTCCTATTCTGTAAAGTTAGTTAAAAGGCCTAGTAAAACTACAAAACAATACTATTAATTATGTATTTAATTTTTGGCAAATATACAATTATTATTTAAAGTAAGAGTATTCTTATGCATTATTTTATAAACAAAAAAACTAACTTTGTAAGATGACAACAAATATGCCTAAGTAATACCTTCTTGTAATATAAAATAACTGTCAATATAAACACTTGCTTGGACATTACTTTCTTTATACATTTACTCTTTACAATTAAACTAGATTATTTTTTGGCAAAATCTCATTGCAGTGGCACACATTGAGGTAATTACAATTTTCACAGATCAATCTCGGCTTTTTGAGCTTAATTGTTTGTAATACTGTAGTAATATCAATAACAACCATAGTTTTGTATACTTTGAGCTTTGATTTTTCCTGCAGGTATTCATGTTAATTGTAATCTAGCATTTTGGTAAAGCCTTATAACTATTTAGAAAAATTATACAAATATACTTATAGATACAATTATACAATAACTTTGGCTATAAATAAAATACAATATAATGTACTAGTATTAAGTTAACAATGTATAAAATAACAAAAATCACAAAACAAAGGAAGATAGACTTTTTTCAAAAACTATTATTCATAATCAGTCTCTCGATGCTATAGATGGTCATCATATATGTGCGGAAGTTCTGACGATCTAACTGGTGTTAAGGCGATGGAAACTTGTGACACCATTGTTCTACTAACTTCATCTTTGGATTTATCTGGAACAATAATTTCAAATTTAAATTTTTAAAACCAGAAAAACTTAATTAACAATTAAATAACTCGACCACGCAGCTGAACCGCTGACGTGAGTTGAGCAAATTTCCAAAATTAAGTTTATAGGCCTATGTTTTAGGGTTTCAACCAACAATTTGGGAAATAGGTCTATTCACGACGGTGCTAAATAACTGCAAAGTGGTTCGCTCGCCATTCCACATATTGGGAGTATCTTTAATACACAAATCATTGCGTGCTTCGCACGCCATTCCGCATATTGGGATTATCTTCAATACACAATGCATTGTGTGCTTCGCACGCCAACCCCATGGTAGAATCCACCACATGGCTTTGAACCGGGTACTTCCATGGTATTTTACGTTTTGATCGATTTTGGGGAAACCAAGCGAGCTATAAGGTCGCGTAAAAAAACAAAATGTGCATAATAACAACCTACATTTATATTTGTAGAAAAAACTAAAAAACAAATTCATTCTTGTAGGAATAATTGTTACTTCCAGTCAAAAAAGTGCTTCCGACTGTTGGATTTTTTCGGCTAACAATCTCGTTCGTGCAACGTAGACAACCAACATGTCTACCAATTTTAAACCAAATCGGACTTAAAATGGGCCGCTAGGGTGCGAACACAAATATA
>JAGFPH010005654.1:15132-30577 GCA_018207615.1 Philaenus spumarius
AAAAACTCAAAAAATCAAAAAATTCAAAAAACTCAAAAATTCAAAAATTCAAAAAATTCAAAAACCAACTCAAAACAATCAAATATCAAAGTCAAACATCATAATTAAACAACATTAAAAATCAGTTACACTTCAAAATTAAGTTTCACAATTGAGTATTACAATCAACATTACTAAAAAAATCAAGTTTACACATCATTATTCATTATCAAGATTATCAATCAAATTATACATCATTATAATCATTTAAGTATTAAAGTTTTTTTATTGTCCATCTCTCAACATATTATCAGGCTCAATATTTCCTGCAAATTAACATTACACATCAATTGCAAATCAAAATTCACTCATTAATCAAATTTTACACATTATTAATTATCATGACAACAAATAAAATTCACTTACTTTCATCTTTAACCTGTGGCAACTCTACTCTCAATCACTCTCAGTTGACACATTTTAAATCAATCATTCACACCACAAATCAAATTCTTCACAATATTCAAATTTACATTTACATTTACATACATTCATACCAATTCAACACATTACCTATATATCAAATTGTGAACAAGACCTCTAAAAAATGGCAATAACCCCCTCTCAGACAACGTATAAGGACAACTCCATGAGAGTGCAACTACCTGACAAAAAATGGAAAGAAGAAAAAAAAATAAAACATTCAACGGCGTATGTATATGTACATAAAACAAGTTGGTGATGGTGTGCGTCAGCAAACACCATCCTTATAACTATGGAGAAAATCAATTATAAATATAAAATTGAAATTTGAAAAAATATTTATTTTGTTTCATTACATTTCCTTCATACATGCTTCCCATCATTCATTCCTTAATTGACCCCCATCAAACTCCCAAACATGTCGTTGAAGGTTACAGCATTGCTACACATTGTCTGTATCCAATGTATAACCCCCTACAACATTTTATTAAAATGAATTTAAAAATAGTGAAAACAAATCTAAAATCTTTAGTTTGCCACTCCCCATCGAACTTTCATACACGTCTCATTCGCACTACAAGTTATAATATATTTCAAGTTTATATTTTTCAAAAATTATTTTAAAAAAAATGAACAAAAAACAAAAAACTATATACAAGAGAGATTGAACACCAATCAGGTAGGTGACTTTTTTCGTTTTCTTGTAGGCCTCTTAATTACAAGTAGGCCTAGCCTATGCTTTATTAATTTTACTGTCTTTTCCTCTTTATTGTCATTCAGTCTACAAATTTTGCCTTTATTTTTCATTTTTTGTTTTTTGCTTACTTTCAAAGTCTTCTTTATCATTTTAAAATCTTTACCTAACATTATTTTTACTCTCAGATTCTCCTGTTTGTCCTGAGACCAAAATCTATTCAAAAAAGCTACTTTAAATTCCGAAAAATCTTTCCACTCTATATTGTGAACATCAAACCAAATTTCTGCTTCCTCTTTAAAATATTTTCTAATCAACACTTTTTTAAACTCCCACTTATCTTGCCTACATTTATTGAACATTTCTAAAGCATTCAAAAATGTTTTTGGATGCGGTTCTCTTTTCTCATGATAAAAATCTGGTATTATGGTTTCATTTTTTATATCCCCAATCATAACTACAGAATTATTATCTAGCCTACTTTCCATATCACTCTTAAATTCTTCTAAGTTATTATTCACACTCTTAAATTTAGAATTAATTTTGTCAGTAAAGTCAATTTCCAAATCTTTTGTTTTTTGTTTCACCTGTTCTACTTCTATATCCACCAATGTAAATTTATCATCCATTTTCTGTTCTATTTTAATTAAATTACCCTCAACTTTGCTTTCTATTTCAAAACATTTATTTTCCACTACCTCTACTTTATTAGTCACACTCTGGTTCACTTCTGTTAACTTATTTTCAAAAGATTTGGAAATGTCATTCACTCTACTATCTATTGACTCTATTTTTACATCTAGGCTTTTAGAAATTTCATTAAATCTTAGGTCACTTTCTGCTTTCAAATCTTTACATTCCTTGCGCATAACCTCCATTTCTATTTGGAGATTATCCAGCTTTGTGTTTAAATTGTCATTATTAACTTTAATCTCTACACTTAAATTTTCAATCTTACTATTTATATTTTCATTGTTTACTTTATTGTCTACTTTATTCTCCTCCAATTTAACACTTAAATCCTCAATCTTACTATTTAGATTTTCATTTAAATTATCATTGTTTATTTTCATTTCTGTTTTAATTTCAATCAAAAAACTCATCATCATTTCTTTAAAATTGTCACCAACAAAATTATCACTTGACCTAACCTCTGTTAAACTTTCACTAGGCCTATCTTTGATTGTCTCTTTCATTTGTAACTCCTCTACCCTACCCTGTGCACTCTCA
Organism: Philaenus spumarius; assembly: GCA_018207615.1. Lineage (NCBI taxonomy): Eukaryota > Metazoa > Arthropoda > Insecta > Hemiptera > Aphrophoridae > Philaenus > Philaenus spumarius. The sequence continues at coordinate 17,519 of JAGFPH010005654.1, forward strand.
TTTACGGATTGATCCAATTCTAGACCTGAATCATTTAGGCCTAACTCCTCTACCTTGTTTGCCATGTTTTAAAATTTATTTCAACAATTTGAAATTAAGTTGCTTGCCACAACGCCTCAAAAATCTCCAAAAACGCCACGACATCCATTCCGCCTTCGTTTAATAGCCCCCGAGTTGGACGCCATTTTGCAACGATATGCGTTGCAAAAATAAAAATATAAATAAGTAATACTGTGTTAATAAAAAATGGGGTTCGATAAAAAGTTCAAAAATAAAAAAAATATGTTTTAAATCAAAATAAAAACGCTATATGTGGATTATCTAATAACTGCTGATATCTCTTCAACACCTCCTTTACCTATTTACCTTAAAAAACAAAAATCGTCGCTCATGTACCACTTAAAATTGCTTATGCACCTCCTAGGCCTATTGCCTCACTACAATAATAATCATCGCCCACCTTAACTCTTCATAACATCTTTCTTCCAACTTCAACGTAGAACAATATCAATATTTCACCTTACTTCAACTCATCTTATTATTATAACCTTAAAACTCACCTTACTTAAATTCACCTTAAAAATCACCTTCACTTGACTCCCATAATCTCAATAATAAAAAATAATAATCATGATAATTTGCAATAATCCACATATAACCCCACTTATGCTCTGTTCGCATATATTTATTTATAGTTACTAGTCACTGAAAAATACTTGTTAATTAATTCTATCTTCTTAGGGGTGGGAACCTGGCTAATTAAAGTAGTGGCAAAATGGATACACGTGGCTATATAAAGAAATTCAAGGCATTGTGGCAAGACAACAATTATTTACTCGAACATGATAAAAATTGGATATTTACAGCAATTAAGAAACACAAACATAGTGATATATATGTACAAACAAGTCAAGAAATTATTTACAATTCTACAAAGTCTCCTGAACCATATCTTAAGTAATGACGCAATAGAAATTAAATGAAGTTAGCTTTTTTATAAATTGAAAAATTTTAATACCTGCAGACAAAAAATACGTTCAATGGCCATTTCTACTTACAGTTTCACTTATTTTATTCGTCGCACTGTTTGTTACCTAGGATTTTCGTAGTTAATTCAACTCACTTCCGACGCCTACCCCACGCTAGTTCTAACAAAGCACATCGAAAGAATATCCGTCGATAAACAACCAATTCCACATGATCAGCTTAATATTCTTAATCACGTCACCTCCAAAGTACATTTACTTTACGTTTTGACCAACTTGTCAATACTTTTTAAAAGAAAATCACATTTTTCTTGCGAAAACACACGCCGGCTACATTCAACAAACATGAGCTATCACGCCATATTGATAGAAGACGCTGCTTGCCTTCCCTTCCACCTTATTCCGAGAAGAAACAGAACGTTCCACTTACGTTCTGCATTCCGTGACATCTGTGTTCTTCTATATACATAGATTGGTCCCTTCTCTCTCTTCCAGCTGCTTTCATGATCACTGTACATATTATCATATTAAGTTTTCGATTTATTAAATTGTGCTCTGTACTGTTGTTATATTCATTTTATTTATTTATTCATCGAACTGTTTATAGTCTTAAATACCGCTTCATATTGTTCGTCTATAACTCACCACTCGTTGAAATAAAGTTTCTGTATAACTCCACCCTTTACACACGCTTATATTTTAATATATACCTTTTAAGTCTGCTTTTGTATTTCCTATTTTTACAGTCTGCTTTTACATTTTATTATTTGTTTATTAAAGAAAAAATGATTCTACTGTAATTATTTTGCGTCATTAAGAAATGTAATTATATGAAAAAAATTAAATGATTAGTATTATTTATGTATTGCGTCATTTATTCATTTAGACCAAATCTCTGTTCCATTAGTCACTATAGGAAACAGCTGATTCATATTTTATTTTATTAATTTCTCTGTGACATGGACATAAGTGTTACACAGTCAATAAATGACCCAAAATGAGGTGTAGAGTGCGTGAGCAGGTAACTAAGCGATTCCTTCAGAAACTTGTTCAGGGGGCTTAGGTTGATAACATACCAAAAGTCCTGACTCCTAGGTGATGAGCGGGGGAGGAGGAGAGTTGTGAGTGGATTGTTCAACAGCAGTCTTCACGATTAGGATGTCAGCGTCATCGGTAGCCTGAAGAGTATGTATCCCTTTCTCCTGCAGCTTTATCTCCAGTAAGGAGATGAAGTTAGTTTTGTTGGTAGGATTTGATAAAAAGTCTTCCTGTTTAACAGGTATTTGTGTGTCCCATGTCAAATTGATGTCGGCTGATCTTTTTAGTCTGTAACGACGCATTTGTTCTTGTGATTTAGTGCTATTGGCTGTGTTTGCGTACCCATCGAACACCACAGTGCGGGTAGTCCCAGGATAATGGTGGTCGACGTAGGGAATTTAAAAATCTACAACTTCTTTCCTATTCATACTTTTCGTTTATGAATAGGTTTAGACAATATGATGCAATGTTTATGAATATTTTGACGTAAATTGATTTTTTTTGTAAATTTCAACTTTTTCCGAGGGTATAGCTCGAAAACGGTTAGGAATTAGAAAAAAAACATATGATATAAAAGTTTTAGATAATTTTAAGAACTCCATTTTATTATCTAAAAATATTTCTCTCCGATGCATCGTTTTCGAGATATAAGTGACAAACCCAAAATTCGTACATTTACCCCCCTCCTCCCCCCCGCTCATCACCTAGGAGTCAGGACTTTTGGTATGTTAACAACCTAAGCCCCCTAAACAAGTTTCTGAAGGAATCGTTTAGTTACCTGCTCACGCACTCTACACCTCATTCCTTGACTGGACTATATGTGTAACAAAGCTGTTAATGATGTGATTAGTTTGATAAATTTTCAGCAAACGTTAGTAACATACAGTCAACTCCCGATTATCCGGGATAATTACCGGCAAGACCATCACGGATAATGTAAAATCCCGGTTAAAGCAATTCGTTATAGTATAGGGCCCAAATACAAGGTATTATGCGAGAATTATAAACATAATGGTTATATTGTACCTTTAATCACTCCTAAAACGTATAAAAAAACTACAAACAGCATTAGTTAGATTGGAAAAGCAGTACAGCAATATATTATTTACAATGTTCAAACACGATTAAAATACTCCAGAATGTTCAACAACGATTAAAATAGTCCGTCAGAGTTTTCTGTTTTTTCTCGTTTGCTTCCTTTTTTCAAAATTAAGGATCTTATTTTTCGTAACACGAGCTTGTCACGTAATAATGCATCACCTTGACTGTCTAAATAGTGAAGAAGGCCTTCGACATAACTCAGAGCTTTGCCGTGTGTCACTTTCGGCTAGAGATGTTACGTCAATAACATAACTGCTACTTAGTAACTGCTACTCTATAGTAGCAGATTATAACTGCCACTCTATAGTAGCAGATTATAACCGCTACTCTATTCTCTAACAAAACGCGAATAGATGCTACTCGTGATTGCAGTAGCATCAGTTTCGTGTTAGTCGTTTGTTACAAGGCCGACCGCCCTCCTGTCACCCGCATTTTTTCATTTCTCGCCCCACAACCTCTCGGCCCGGTTGACGATCCCAGTTGAGCCGCAACCCGTATAAACCGATCCCGTTTAATCGGGAGTTGACTGTAGTTAATGTTTTCAAATCCAGTAGTAATCGCAGCGTAAATCCTTCCCTCAGCAGTTGTTGTCCTTTCCACCCTTCACGCATCTTTAAAGTGTCTTTATATTCTATTTCTATTGTAATTTTGTACTAATTTAAAAGTGAAAATATAATATCAAATGGGGTAGTGTAATTTACGTGTCCACTCTATATATACTTGTGTGTTGTAACAACTCTTTAGCAACCCAATAATAATAATATATATGTATGTATATATAGTTCGTGTGCGTTTATTTATAGTTTATTCCCTGTTTAAACCATTTTAAAGGAATAACTCGATAATCCGGCATAAACTATAATCCGGCATATATATATATGTTATTTTTACTTGTGCAATTATTGTTATTGTAAATTCTGTAAAATGAATGATAGATGTAGTTATAGTTAGTTATTTGAGAATTTTTTGTAAAAGAATTGGATAGGGCTAAACATTTATGCCTGGAAAGCTGAGCCACGAATTGTTTTTGTAATGGAAGAAGGTGAACAATAAACCTATATCAACCTTATAATCCACAGAGAAATGGCCCAGTAGAATAGGTACTATTTACCTCACTTTTATATACCAAGGAGTGGGTGTGAAGTAATTGGGAGCAGGTATTACCGAAAGCAGATCCTTATTGTGACCAGCAACTAATGATACACCATACAAAAGGACCCAGTGTTATTGAAAAATTACAACAGAGAAAGTAAATATGATACAACAGTAAAATAAGTAGATCTTATGAGCAAATCCTTATTATGCCCATGTTAGATTACCCGATTTTCTATCCGATAACTTGCTTCTTGTGGTAAAACACTGCAGAAAATAAAACTTCTGCTAAAAAACAACCTTTTGTGAAAATCCATCATTACTGAAATCATATGTTCAGGACATTACTGAAATTATTGGAGAAACTGGCCAAATAGTCAATGTGATAAGATATTAGTTTAGGCTCAAGCTTTGCCTAAACAAAACAAATGTCAATGAGTCAGACTACCAAAATATTATGGGTGGTAAATTTACTATATTTACTGATATTTTTGCAGACAACGATATTGTTTTACATTCTACAATGTTGAATACAAGTAGACATAGTGTGACTAAATATTGTTATAAGTTAGAACTTCAGGCTACTTTTTTGTATTCTTGCATTTCTGTTGGTGTAGGATCGTATAGTAAATTTGCGCCATATAAGTTTGTTTTAAAAAATATAGGGAAGAATGTAGTATAATCTGTCACTACATAATTACAGATATGTTTACCAAATAGAATGAACAGCTGATTGTTATTATTCTATTATTAGTTGACTATTGTTTAGTTTCTTGCTAAATAAAGCCTAATTGTAGGTTATGTCAATTTAATTATACATAGTGTACATTGAATTTCCATTAATTGTAATATTGAAGAAACAGTCCTGAGGAAGATGAGTAAGGTTTCCATTTTCAATCTTTAAATATTGTAGAATTAAATCTCACATTACCAAACATTCAGAATTGCTATTTAACCCACCAACTGCTACTATCGCACTGTGCGACCTGTTCAGACCATTTGAAAGTGCTAGCGTCGCACAGTGCGATAGTTCGTAAAATCGATATATCGAAGCTAATAGTTATTGGTAAACTTGCCCTTCACATAGAATGAAAGTAAATTGAATTCTCTATCTAGTAGGGCAGTGCGAGTTTATCATCTTTGGAAGAAAAAAAGTAACAGATGACAATATTGTCAGCTGTAAGCTGTGGTTTGTGTAAAAGCTACGCAACTGACTAAGGTGTTTGTGTAAAAACTACGCAACTGACTAAGGTGTTTGTGTAAAAACTATGTAACTGACTAAGGTTGTTTAGTCGGTCTATAAACATTTTTTTTCTGTACATATCTTATTATATTATTATCATATTAGACATTTAGCATTTGTGGACTCATATTAGTGACCAAGATGGACTCAACATGGTTTATTTGTGAAATTTTTTTATTTTTTAGTAAATGTTTCAGATTAACTAGTTTTTAGTGATACATTTCTTATTCAGAACTAAAATTAGAACAATTTGTACATTTTGGAATTTACATTACTACATTTTCAAGACCATGTATGTGCCTACAAATTTAAAAAAAAAACATTTTTCACCCACACTCTAAGGACGTCATTTTTTAACCCTAAGTGGGTAAGCATTTTATTTTTATTTTATATTATAGAACATTTTGTTATGAACAATTTGATATATAAATCATGCTATTTAAATATATTCTTTCATATAAAAAATAATTGTTAAACTAACCGTGCAAGATGCTCAAAAATGGCCCAGCACTTTAAAGTGATTTAATTAGCACTTGGAGGGTTAAATGATTTGTTCCTTGTTAATTAGACCAGTTACTGTTATATTTACTATCTAAATACAGTACATTGTATAGTAATTTTAAAATTTATAGTTTTTATACAAACTACCAACTACCCAGCCTTGACATTATTAATCCGTTTTTTTTTAAATACACTGGCACTCAAATCGCTAACTACTTCTGAAGCGCTTGTATTTTCATTCAAACAATACTAACCCTAGATCAGTAATTGTCGTAAATTTTACGATGAGGGTAGTCAAAACTAAAATATTTTTCTCTATGAAAGAACTATTGGCTGTAACAAGAACTTTCCTATAGCTTCAGTTAAACCGTGAAAGTGTGTAGTATTGTTTTTGTGCTGCCCTTCCATTATTGTGAGTTAGTGAACAAATCTTTTCTGTTATACGTATAACACTATCACTATTTAAACAGGATGTTTTGTATGTTTACCATTAATTGCAGTTAATAAACTATAAGTTTTCCTTGTTTGAACTTTCTTATCTCAGGTGTCGTTATATTTGTCTATGCGATAAGCGAGCCTTTGCCGACGGGCGCTGCCAGTTGCGAGTTAGTTACTTGTCTGAATTGGTTTCGCTCACGTTCCGTATTATGAACTTCCTTCGTTTCGTCGATCTGTACAAAACTGAAGAGGACGCGATACATTTTTTTCAAAGTAAATCCATTTTACATACCCCGAAAATGTTGGCCACGACATGGTGTTAAACCTAAATTCATTGAAGTGGGTATGTTCGAAATGTGAGTCCCGTGAGTATAAATCAATTCGAGTTGATACTTATTTCACTGGTTCGAAACTACTGTTTCGAAAGATTTTGCTTTTCATCTATTGTTGATCCAGGAAACTAATAACAATAGAATTTTGTGAGCATTAACTAGAAATCAATCACAACACCACTGTAGATTAGTCTAACTATATGCGTGAAATCTGTGCCGACAATTTGTTACGTAACCCTGTTCAAATTGGATCGCCAAACACAACAGTGGAAATTGATGAAAGTTTATTTTCGCCTCTTAAAAACAATGTCGGACGTGAACTTCCACAACAATGGGTATTTGGAGGAGTCTGCCGTGAAAGTAGAGAGTGTTTTTTAGTAGCCGCTGCTGAATGTTCCGCCGCTCAACTGTTACCCATAATTAAGGTATACATTAGACCCGGGACAACAATTACATCAGACGAGTGGCGAGCATACGAACATATTAGGTTACGAACATTTAACGGTAAACCATAAGTATAATGTCGTCGATCCTGATAGTGGTGCTCATACACAAACAATCGAGAGTACTTGGCGCCTGGCAAAGCAGCGAAACAAAAACCAGACGCGCTTGTTGGACTCCTGTCTGTGCGAGTTTATGTGGCGGCGCTGACACGAAAGAAAGGACCTGTTTGAGGAAATACTACAAAATATGGCCGAGTATTGGCCTTCTTCATCAACATAAACAGGTAACCGACTTCAATAAATGTTGTATTTATGAAGGAAAAGCATATAACTGGATTTTAAATAGTGGTATCTATATATTATATAAAAGCGAAATACCACTCACTCACTCACTGACTCACTCATCACGATTTCTCAAAAACTACCGAACGGATTGAAATGAAATTTGGTATGTAGCTTCATCTAGGGCCATAGGTGCTCACTAAGAAAGGGTTTGAAACAATTTGAAATTTTAGGGAGGGTTTGGGGAGATCAAAGTTATTAAATCATGATTTCTTCAAAACTACCGAACGGATTGGAATGAAATTTGGTATGTAACTTCCTCTAGGGCCATAGGTGCTCACTAAGAAAGGGTATGAACAATTTGGAAATTTTAGGAGGGGTTTAGGGGGATCAAAGTTACTAAAATCATAATTTGAGATCTTTTATTATTATGACAATAGTGCTTTTATTATTTAAGATCTATATATATATATAAAAGCCAAACACCACTCACTGACTGAACACTTAAAAAGAATACAATTATGTTAAAAAGACTGAAAATACCAACCACCACGGGCAACGCCGTACGGGTCAGCTAGTTACGAATAACGGAAAAGATCCGATTATTCGTCGTGGAGATGAATGGTCCGTGACAGTGTAACTTTTACCTTATAGGACTTCGCCATTCTTAAAAATGAAAATCTGTGGGGTATTCTTAAAAAAACTATTAAGTTCTAATTTCCAAGTCTTTTACATTGTAAGCTACTTATTTTAGATTCGATAAAAGAAAAAGGTTTTTCATATATTTTTTAACAATGACCTGTTTGTCACCTTTTTTAAATAGTATCATCAGCATTATTTTCCTATAATTTAATATAAAAATGTGTAAAAGATGTAAATACTATTTCTGTGTCACGAAAACATCAGTAGAGAGTAAATAAATCATATAGGCATTGCACTGTTATATTATTTTTTGTAAAATTTACTAATGGTTAGTGGTAAACTGTATACAAATATCCTTAGTTAATCTAGCGTTATTGTTTTGGGAAAGAGTAGGTCAAAGTATTGAAAGAGTGTATTGATTACAAAGTAATGATTCCTGTAGTAAAGACATATCACTAACCTGAACTACTATAACCAAAGTTTAAATTCACAAAATGTTCAGCTTTAACCCTTTGAGTGCCGTGGCCGTTTCGCCAAGTCATATGCATAAAGTGCCGGACCAAAACCAACACTTTTGCAAGCGTCTGGGGAAAAAATCATAAAAAAAACTATTCAACCAATTTGGATAAAATTGGTTAAATTGCTGTATACAGTGTTTTTTTATATTTTTTTGCGTTATACCACAAGAAAGAACATGAAAAATACATAAAAAAACATATATAATATATTATGTTATAGTGAAATTTGCCATGATTACACAATACAAACATAACACTGTCAGCAGTTGGCGCCAATCAGCTGTCTACGTATTGTGTCACTTTGCCAAAGAAATAAAAAAACCGGTATCAATCGATAGTTTAACTCATGTAGAATACCGTGAACCGAATAATTGATTACAATGATAACATAATGTATGAAATTAGTATAAAATACGGATCGTCTACTGGGTAGACGCAGGCACTTTATGCGCATTTTATATAGTCTACTATGTAGACGCTGCGGCACTCAAAGGGTTAATGGCAAATATAATTGTTACGTTATCCCTATTCGCCTTATATTGCCATTTGAAAATGAATAGATGAGGTCTATTTTATTCCTAAAAATGCCTAAATTTTTATGTTGGAAACCTTGTGAAAAACTTTAAAAGTTAGACATCGATTGGAAGGGTATATTATTAGCATTATTTGGTAAAACTTTGAGTTCTAGGAATAAAACATTACTTTGATAATATATAAAAATACAATTTATGCAAGATTTTTAAACAAATTTCACTTTTGAAACACCTTTAACATGATGTAACACTCAAGCTAGGTTCACATTTGAAATGTCTTCAAAATGACCCCACCCCTAAAAGGTGCCTTTTGGAACAGTGGGATTTAAAAATAAACATTTTTATAGATCCTTTAGGTTCAAAATAGTTGGGTTTCAGACGGTTCAGTTGAAATCATGTGCCTAAACTGATTTGTTTGTTCTCTAAACACACCGCACAGATCTGCAGTTATAATAACCTACAGAAATAGATAAAATAAACTGGCACATACTTTCTCACGAATACATTTAAATTATTAACACGTTCACTGCTGAGGACGCACATGTGAGCTTGACACTGAACGCTATGAGAAGGGGCCAACGCACAGTACATTGCACGCCAACCTCCGTATTAGGAGTATTTTCAACACAGAATGCATTGCGTGCTTCGCACGCTAACCCCCGTATTGGGAGAATATTCAATACATAGTGCATTGCGTGCTTCACATTTTTAAGTCTATGATAGGAGAGTAACTAATAAATATTATTATCAAATAAACAAGAATTTTTTGAAAGATGTTGTTTTTTCATATGTAGGGTACATTAAGGGCTACAAATAAGCCAAATTTTATTTTTTGGGGGTTTTTGGCCAAAAAGGGGGTTGTTTTTCAAAATTTGTCAAAACCTTTTTTCGTGCATCTAAACAGACCTAATTGACACGTTTGGTGCAAATGTGTTTAGTTTTCTCTCTAGCTTTGAATACATACAGACAGAAATACAGACAGACATTTTGTATAAACCACTTTTTTTGGACTCAGGGGGTCCAAAAACGGATATTTCCACAAAAATCTCAACATAGATTTTTTTGCGATCACTATAATTTCTCTATACTATAGTATAGTGAGAAAGTAAAATGAAACTGATATAGTTTTCTAAAAAAAATATACCTTTTGTATAGGTCTACATTCACTGATGTAGAACTAACCCGGTTTAAACCATTTCTCACACGGATAAAAAATACAGGACTCACCTCTGGTAAGAATTCTTCCCTGGTCAAGGTTAGGCCCCTCCGAAATAGTTATTGCCCTAAACATGAAATTTTCAAGTCATCTTCCCAAATTCAGTTGAACAAATCTAGCCTGATTACATTTTGTTAGTATGGTTGCGACCTTCCAGCATGCAGTGGTGTTATTTCAATATATTATAAGTTATTTTATACATAAGTTAAATGTTTTTAAGGAATTTGAAATTATTCTAATTAACACTCTAACTGGATTAATTAATGATTTTCGTTTTGTACAAATAATTTAGGCAAAAAAAATTTATGTTTGTTAGGCTAGGCACATATTGGGATGCGATTGACGCGTGTGAAATGACATGATGCGAGCTGCTTGTCACGATTGCGCCACAGTCGCATTGGGGAACGCAAATTGCAACGCAGAGTTGCTCCCAACTCTCGCCCAGTACACATGTATTTTACTTCATTTTAGTTTTTACAATGTTTAAAATGAAAGATTCACGGTTAGAACTGTGTTTATTAGATCTAACCTAATTTAAAATGACTTCTGAATTACCAGAATTACTTGATGTTTTTACTAACTACTTCCGGATGAACCGAAACTCACAGAAGTTCACGGGATGATACATATTATGTTCTTTCTATTTACATACGGTACCTTAAACATTTTTACTTGTTAGGTTCTACTAACATATTTTTTTTAAACTTTTACGGGGTTATAATGTCAAACGCCAAGTATTTTATTAAAAATTATTTCATATTAAAATGCAAAGAACATATAAATCACAGTTTTAATTCATTAACAGAAAATATTTATTACACAATTCAGTAGGCCCTATATTTAAAATAAATTCAATTTTTATTTCAACATTTTTAAAACTAATTGGGCCTCTATCAGCTTTTCCAGGACCAACATCTGAAAAATGTGATAATGGATTGCACAACTGGACTCCGAAACCTTTGAGCGGCAGTAGAGTACTGAACGTATGAGACATGTGGTGTGAGAAACTGTGCCACGTATCTGTCTTGCCATAGCATCGCGTTACCAATATGCGCTAATCCATTCATTTACCTTGTTACAAATAGAATAGAATAGAATAGAATATGTTTTATTTGTCAGTAAATATTTCATAAAATACATTGACACGTCACATTTAAAACAAATAATATAATACATACATTTTAAAAATCATTCAAAGTCCATGATTTTCCTTGAAATTCATCCATAGTGTAAAATGACTGTTTACACAGAAAGTTTTTTAATCTTAAGCTAAAATTTCTGTCATTTAGTTTGTTCAATTCTTCTGGTAGCTCATTATATAATTTACTGGCTATAATTACAGGTTTTATATGAAACTTAGCTAATCTAACATATGGTAAATTTACAAGATTTTTTGACCGGGTATTATAATGATGTATGTCCCCCCTGCAATTTATTTGGTTAAGATTAGCTCGAAGATACATTAAGCTCTGAAAAATATAAAGGGAGTACAAAGTTAAGATGTTAGAATCTTTAAAAATTTCTCTGCAGTGATCTAATTTACCTGCTCCGGTAATAACCCTTACTGCTTTCTTTTGCATGGTGAATACCTCTTGGGAATGAGAAGATGATCCCCAAACTATGAGGCCGTAATTTAAATAGTCGCGTTGTGCCACGTCGCCTGACAAGCGACAAACACGTCCTAATATGCGCCTAGCCTTAAGTCTAAATTAACAAAGACTTGAGACCTAGTAAAGAGTGGCCAAGTACAACAAGAAAAGCTCGTGAATTGTTGCCTGGTTCATATGCCATTTAATTATAATACAAATAAATATTGAAGTAGCAAGGAATATTTCTTATGAATGTCTTGTACAATTTATATTCTGAAATTAAATTAAAGTTGTTGTTTTGTCCTAGTCTTGTATTGTAGCAGGTTTATACATGATGGTTTTTGTTTCATGTTATGTTTTTTTGTACAGGGTAAATCCACCGTGCAGCATAGCCAGATATTTTTTAATCGTACAACCTACAACGTAGTAACGTTAGAAAAATTGCACTTCATCATTACTCCAAAATTCTTCTATTAATGTTTTAACAAAAACAATTGATTTTGGAAAGACATATTTAACATTTTAATACATTAAACAAACAACATTGGGAAATATAACAATTACTTGTCACTCGACTGATTATTAAAATTTTATTTAGAACTTCTTGAGTTTTTATTATTTATCTTAAGTTCTCAAATGAAAACACAATTAAAAAGTGCATCCAAATTTCCATCTAAAGAAGCTTGTAATGAAGCAAATCTCCATTACAAAAATATTAACCTTGCTCTACGCAGTAAATCTGGTGGTAAGAAGTAATACTTTGAAAAACCACCTCTACGAGCGCTAATTGAAAACGAGTTGTGCCGTAGGTAGTTTCCACCCACCAATAGTAAGTTTCCTGTAGTTTCCACCAGTTTTAAGGCACCCCAAACTCTCCCCTCTCCTCCATCTCAAAAACAACTTTCTTTGTAAGGCACGGGGCAAAGCCAGAAAGAGAGAATTTGGTCTGGCCAGCCCAACCAATACCATCCTTCCAACACTGTCGCAGAGGCATATTGAGCCCTCGGCAATTCTATTTTGTAATTCTGTTTTTGTTCTATTTAAGTTTACTTCACATAAGCTATGCAATATTTTTTTGAATGTTCTAACTAAATGGAAGATGGTT
>JAGFPH010005654.1:30751-43162 GCA_018207615.1 Philaenus spumarius
CACCTTATGAAGGAAGAATGCACCACATCAGGTTGATTTGATTGCTTGAAGTTTACAAGAGTCAGAATTTATTTTTCGAGTATTCTTTAGATTTTTCAAAAATGTTCTACTAAAAATATGGAAGTTGTGTGGTACGAATTAAAATCAGTTAACATTTTGTTGCTTTGAGGGTGAAAGTAATTAACATTTGAGGGCAATACCACAGCATTGGGTGTTAGAGGCCATACCCTTGTGCTCTTTATTTTATAAACAAACCATAATATTTTTTGATGTTACTGAAACTATTTGGTCATCTTATTTACTCGTTTTATAGTTTTAATACAGAATAATTGTACGCAAAGCTATGATGCGACCCGAACTATATACTATGGTTCAAAAGTTTAAGTTGTAACAAAATGATGTCTAAATACCTTCAAAATAATAAAATGTTTGTACAATACAAGAGAATAGTATCTAGAGAAGAAGATATAATAATTTGTATATACAATGCGAAACTAAATAAGACCTGAATACATGAAATAGGCGATAGATAGTACAGGAGGCTAACGTCCATTCAAATATGCCAGTTTAATAGTAAAATAACTTATTTTATTTTTATGATAAGTACCAATCAATAAAATGATTAAGGTAAAAAAAAAAATAATGAAGTTAAATTACCAAAATATACAGTAAATTTGTGTTCAAAAGAGCCCCCTCGCAGGAAAGTTATGGGGTAGGTTTGATTTCTTCCATTTTATATGTTTTTAGGGGTGCTGAATTCCAATCTGATGTTTGCCTACAAAATTTCTTGACGCAACATAAACAAAAATACAAAACAAAGGTAACAAATCTAATTTTGATCCGTTTTTCTCATTACTCGAAAACTATGAAATTTTTATAAATAACCTTCCTATTCAAAATGAAAGAACATATTAAAATTTCCTAAAAATTTTACGATTTAGGTTTTCTCCTCCGACGAACCATTTGGGCTCAAGCGCTAGTTGAAAATTGTTGTATTTCGGCTGTCTCGGCAAAACCCACTTTTTCACTACAAATTCGAATTTATTTTTAATTTATTATTTTCTTATACTTTTAAGTTGAATACAATGTAGACTGGTTTCAATTCTGTACTGCCATCTCCAGTAATAAAAGAAATTTAGTTAAAATAAACAAAACTATACCATGTTTTTAAAATGAACTAAAAAGTATAAAATAATTTCTCAAACCTCCAATAGAGATTTCTAACCTCTTACAGATTGTTCTGAAAATTTGTAATTGTGACTTTTTGATAGCTACGAAAATACTGGTAAGGTTAAAAACGAAAAAGTGGGACGTTTGCAATAGTTAATTGATGCATGAATAGTTCACATAAGTCTAATAGCAATTTTATTTACTGCAAATGATATGAACTGTTCTGTGAGTTTTCTACACTTCTTACAGAAATATATCTATTGCATGCGCCCCCTGTTTTTAATCTTATAAGTATTTTCATAGCTATTTTAAATTCAGATTAAACATTTTCAGGACAAACTGTATGGGGTTATAAATCTGTACGGCTTATAAATCAATGGCTAGGAGAAACAATTTTATACTTTTTAATCCGCTTTAAAAACTTGGTATGTTAAAAATGTTGTTATTTCAATAATATTTTCTGCTTTTTAGTCTTCAGTTCTGAGCTAATAAAGTTTCAAATCTCTAGCTCATTTAAAACGTGAAAAATCATGTCTAGCCACACGCCTTTGTACAATGTTATATTTTGGCTCACAGAACTTTGTGGATCAATGGAGGCGATCTTATGCAACATGGACAGAGCAGTTATTCTTTCCAATGGTTTGAAGAAGATTGTAAAAGATGTGCAAGAAAAATTCAAAGTTAAGCTTCTATTCTTGGCAGAACTTAGCCCCACTCCCAAGCTCTGGGTTGTATATTTTGAAATAGTGGCTTTGATTAAGCACTTCATTGAAGCAGGAACTGGGATCTACACCTATAAAATCTAGCTTGTACAGGGCTTTAGCACCGACTGAACATTCAGACTTGAAACATGAAAATTATGTCATCGATGGAGGGTTGTTGTTACACCAAAACTCAAAAGGCACCACGGCCATACATAATAATATGCAGAAATTTCGGCAATTATATATCATAACTCAAACTACAAATCAAATGCCGCTGTCTTTTTCGATGGCCACCCCGATGAAGATTGTGAATGCACCAAGAGCATATAACAGATTCGGATTCTACATACAAAATGGAAAAAACCAAAACTACCCCAAAACTTAGTGCGAAAAACATAATTTGACTGCATTGCTGGTCAACTATATAATAAATAAATACCATGTTTCCGTGAAATGCTGCTCACAGTCCTGTTTGATCACTCTATTTTTGTTTGGCGGTGACGATCGTTTCGCCTACTTCTCTGGCATTGTCGAACCGATTATAATTATTAAAATGTTTTGCATTTAATTTAATGCACGTCAAAACAACATTAAAATTGTTAATCACAATTTACGAACTAAGGACGGACAATTTGAGTGCTGAACTAAGGACGGACAATTTGAGTGCTGAACAAGGACGGACCGCAATGCACGTGCGATAGTCTTTATCCGTAAGACTATCCTCATATCTGTGTTCAAATGTGCTGTGTACATGTATAGTGTTTGTGTTTGTATTCGTAAATTGTGATTAACAATTTAATGTTGTTTTGACGTGCATTAAATTAAATGCAAAACATTTTAATAATTATAATCGGTTCGACAATGCCTGAGAAATAGGCGAAACGATCGTCACCGCCAAACAAAAATAGAGTGATCAAACAGGACTGTGAGCAGCATTTCACGGAAACAAGGTATTTATTTATAATAAATCCAGTCCAGTAAGGCAAAAAACAAGTTAATT
Source organism: Philaenus spumarius (assembly GCA_018207615.1). Taxonomy (NCBI): domain Eukaryota; kingdom Metazoa; phylum Arthropoda; class Insecta; order Hemiptera; family Aphrophoridae; genus Philaenus; species Philaenus spumarius. The sequence goes on from JAGFPH010005654.1 coordinate 33,626, forward strand.
ACAACTATATAAAATGAAACAGGTACAAGCTTTAAGACTGATGCAGTTAAAAATATAAATTTTATTACAAAAACTAAAGATTTTATTTAGGCAGGCCTATTATATTGTTAAATCAAGAAGTAAATAAAAAGTGTGTGACTACTTGATTTATTTTTAACAACAGTATATGAATCTAAAATAATACAATTCATCACATTTATTTTCCTTTAAAAACCTTCATGCAGATATGTACAATACTGTTTGTGCTCTCTATATAAAATTAATTCATGCCATTTACTTTGCAACCATTCCAAGCATTCCATGCCTCACTACGCATAACTAAATACATTTGTATGTGAAACTGGGCAGCACTACAGTAACACATATATATTTAAGTCATTTTTAAAATTGAAGGTATACAAAATGTTTTCCTCATGCATAATTAATGGAAGAAAAGAATAAATAGAATGATAAACGTTTACAAAATGCCAAACATTTTAAAATGCAATTATATTAGGTTTTGTATTGTTTAGCGTCTCAAGGTGTTAGAGCCAATATACAAATAATCCATTCCTTTAAAGCCTTTTAATACTACGTAAGTAAGATGTAGACACATGTAATTCCAATAATACACAGTAGTGTACTAAAATAAACTCCATATTAGAGCATTGTGTATTTGTAATGACAAGTTGTTTTCTTGTTCTAATCTTTAGCAAGAGATGAAACAAACCATTATAAAGTAGAAGATATATAGGTCAAGTTTGTTAATAATCACTCAATGTTAGTGTCAATTAGAAATAGCATACAAAATAAAACTCTATTGGTGATATGTTTTGTATAATAGGCTGATAAAACTTTAGTGGTTTCTTACGTTAATGCTGGAAATGTTTTGGACTCTGATAAACATTTTGAATGTTCTTTCACTTTAACTTTAATGTAAGTCATTTGGAAAAAATTGAGCTTGGATCTGACTTTTTACCTTTCTGTACAATCCGGACAAAATGAAATCATAACCATCATTAAGAATAATTAATAAGTTTCTTTCGTAGTTAAGGGCATTGGTTTATGACAGTGGAATCAATTACTTCCATACGGTTGTGTTTAGTTCGGTGTATAAAAAGACTTCTCAGTATGGCGTACCGGTAACTAATTTTTTAAACATCTGTAGCATCAGATAAACAACCCATGTCTGTACTTCCCTTGTTTGGAAATAATCCAAAGGTTTCTAACAGAATTATGGTTTATGACATGTGTAGTTTTTCGGAAATATTTACATAATTCTACAGAAATATCTACAACAGAAAGGCCATGTTCAATTGTTTGAAACTCACCCCTGAATCTTTGTTCATTGTTGATATTGTGTGATAAGGGTTTACGAATGGTTGATTTCGCATCATTCAATATCATACCATTAGAACCTGAAATCCAAAACACATACATTCTAATTTAAGCTTTAGTTACTACTACAGAGGCTTGTTTATAATACTTTATGGTGGTTAGTTTATTTTTGTATTGTTAATGTTTTATTTCTGCTGATCAAAATATTTTCTAGGAGAGTTGGCATTACTCGTATCAAGTAGACATTTTAATTTATTATTTAACAATGCTGTCAGAATCCATTTCACTCTCGCGATCTAACAAAAAAGACCTCTCATTCTCTAATGGTAATATTCCGACTGTGTTTTTGTACTATTTTAATAACATAAAACAACTATAGTTGTGGACAGCCTAACTCTGAACCAACAAAAGGTTAGGGTCTTCCGCCCACCCGACCCTAATTAGTGACGCTTGGCTGCACTCAATGAAAACAAGTACTAGGTGCCTAATACCAAAACGTCAGTTAAATTACTGTCAAAAATTATTAAAAACCATTATCATATTACGTTTAATTTAAATTAAAATTATTTTTTTACTAAATTTGATGTAAATCGGCCAATTTTGACCAACTTGTACTGCCAAACTAGTTTTTCTTTTTAAAACTAACTTTGAATGAACAGTGGCACTAAAATACAATTCATATAAAAACGTGAGCATATGGAGGGACAAAACATACTCTATGTATGATTGTAATAATTTTGTATTGCTTCATAACCATACATTAAATAAATTTCAAACCTAAATAACTTAAAAACCGTACATTTTAACGAAAAATATGTCCACACCTTTTTCGTAGTCCTTTTGATTCCCTATCGGATGGTGTAACTGTAAAAACAATCGGATGAAGGATAATAGTTAAATTATGTGTAACAATCGGTTGGTTCAACAGCCGCCATTTTGAAACGCATGATTGGATTAATACCTTTTTTTTAGATATATCATTGTTGAAGGTTAAACTTCATGCCAAGTTTCTCAATCAGTCAAACTGTTCTCTAGATTTCCATTATTTTGTACAAAAAACAAAATGGCGGATATCTGGAAAACAAAACTTTTCTGGTCTATGTTTATATAAACTTTTTTTCTTATTTTGGCCCATAGAATCATTCCCCGAAGTTTGATCCCTTAATAACTGGACACCCTATACATTCCTTAAATATAACTATGGTAAATACAAATAAAACATGATATAAGACAATCTAATTCTCGCTCAAGTACATTAACTTTTTTGTCGCTATGTATTATTTTGTATTTATTGTATATTAAATTAAGTTACATAGTATATTAATTATGTTTTCAAATTTCCCTTGAAATCGGTGATTTGTTCTGGTTATCAAGCAATACAAAATTATTGCAATCATACATAGAGTATTTTTTGTAAGGGTTTTTGTGATAAAGTATTATTTCTATAAATTCAATTTCGGTGGAAATAAAAAATAAAAATAAAAATACACATGGAAAGAGAAACAGCATAGGATTGACAGTGAGTAAGATGGTTTAAATAAAACTAATGATTTTAACCAAAATATTAATGTTGTTCAGAACGAATATTGGAACATTGGAAACAAACCTATGTTCTATAAAGTGAATGAGTTTTTGCTTCGGGCCTGATTTTCGTTGTGCACCATTGTCTATTATTTATGTAGATATATATATATGTGTGTGTGTTCAAAAAAAAATAGTATAGAGTGTTACTTGTTGAGTAGATGTAGAGTACAATAAATTTTGTAGAATAACTCAAAATTATGTTTGTTTTTTTCATTAAATTGGTGTTATTTGTACATTGTGACTCCACACCTTTCACGGTAGTTTTTCCTGTTAATTGCTATAATGTGGTTAATGATAATAAATAAAAATAGATTGTACATTAAAAGAGAAAGTGATTGAACTGAAAACTAGAAATAAAAATAAGTAATAAGAATATCAAGAGACACAAAATAACTTACAACATTGCAGATTGTTTCTTTACTTCCAAATTTTTCTACAAACCCATCGTTCATCCCAAATTAGTTTTTGTTGATAACATAATTATGTTCTTTCCAATTTATTTGTGATTTTTACACTTATACTTACTCAAATAAAATTATAATACGTACAAACATAAAGTCTAATACAACCATACTCTCCAATGTTTCTGTTTATTCTCTAGTACGGAATTTGTCCGCTAGACTACACCACATACTACAGCAAAGAATCCATAATATAGCTGAAGATGGAAACTGGAGTTATGAGATATATGATATCATTTTTACAGCTTTAACAACTTATCTGTGTACATTAATTAGGCCGTAATTAATATAGTTGGAACTAACCTATTTAACAGTTTTTGTTTCCATAGGAACTGATTAACTTGGATGATTGGCTTGTGTAGGTATAAATAGTTTCAACAATTACCTGTGAGTAGTTTGAAGTAATTTAATTTTTAGTTTCAAACATATTATTTATTGAATATGATTGTTTTTTTTTAACATGGGTTTGGCCTTTATACATATTTTTATTTAAAACTATAGGCGTATTTAAATGTTATAACTGAATATAATCAATAAAATAAAAATTATTTAATCTTTAATGAATATCTTCTTCATTCGTTACGATAAGGATTATAACTACCATATGTTAAAAATTAAAACTTAAGTATACACGCAATTCAATTTGTATAAAAAATGTCCTTTAGAGAAGTTTTATTAATGGTTTTGTTTTGAAATAAATGATTTCTAGGCTGTTGGTTACAGAGTAGAGTGAACAGACGTAATACTTTTGAAGATTAAACCATTCCCGAGGGAGTCATGGTACGGTAACTTCTTGAATGATTGTAAAAACTTTAAAGCTCCAACTTTACCTCGACTCATTGAACACTTTTTGTTAGTTCAAAGATAAATGGGTTTGTATTTACAAGAAGACCTTGACGTTGTCAATGTTACGGGAAGCATAAGTTACATGTTGGTTACATAAAAATGTTATCGACTCTGATTTCAAGTAAACAATGAAACAACTTGTAGAATATACAAATGATATTTTGCATTTATCTGTCGGACAACCAGGAAATATTTTAGTGACTATATACTTACAATGTTTTATAACGAAACATGTAATATGTACAGTAAATTATATTGACACCCTTCACTACCACAATTGTAAAAGTTTTCTTAAAAGGTGTTCATACCACGACCGATTTATGTCCACAAATTAGCGATGCCTGGTATAATTGAAATAGACTGATGTCGCGTGTTTGTAGCAGTATTCTTTTGTTCTTTAATCACTAATTTTAAAGTACTAGCCTATTTTAAAGACTTGATTTATTATTAGTATCAGTATGTAGGTAAGGAATGTCTGCCGCTCATATGTGGCGCTTGGTCTGCAACTTTGACGTTTAGTGGCATTTATTTGAAATAGTGTTAGGTTTAATTTTATATATGTTTTTATATAATTTGTATTTTTGCTAAATTTGTTCAATTTTAAGGTCCACTAATGAAAAAAATAGACATTTTTGTATGAAACTCCTATTTTTTAAATATGTTTAATCTATGTTCCTATCTATATATATAAAAGCCAAAACCCACTGACTCACTCATCACGATTTCTCAAAAACTACTGAACGGATTGGAATGAAATTTGGTATGTAGCTTCTTCTAGGGCCATATGTGCTCACTAAGAAACGGTTTGAAAAAATTCGAAATTTTAGGGGCGGTTTGTGGGGATCAAAGTTATTAAAAAATGACTTCTTCAAAACTACCAAATGGATTTGAATGAAATTTGGTATGTAGCTTCCGCTAGGACCATAGGTGCTCACTAAGAAAGGGTTTGAAAAAATTCGAAATTTTAGGGGGGGTTTGGGGGGATCAAAGTTGTTAAAAAACAATTTCTTCAAAATTACCGAATGGATTGGAATGAAATTTGGTATGTAGCTTCCTCTAGGGCCATAGGTGCTCACTAAGAAAGGGTATGAAAAATTCGAAATTTTAGGAGGGGTTTGAGAGTATTAATGTTCTAAAATCATAATTTCAGATCTTTTATTATTATGACAATAGTGCTTTTATTATTTAAGATCTATATATATAAAAGCCAAATACCACTCACTGACTGAACACTTAAAAAGAATACAATTACGTTAAAAAGACTGAAAATACCAACCACCACGGGCAACGCCGTACGGGTCAGCTAGTTCAGAATAAAATTAGACACCTGAATCAAATATTTTATAGCCAGGATTGCAATAAGCTGATAAACGGCTTAAAGAACATGAAGCTTAAAAACACAAATTATATAATAGTGTGGAAGATTCAAATCTAATCAAAATGTATAATCAATTTATAATTAATTATTTAATGCATTTTATCGAAGCAGCATTTATATTTCACGCTAGGAAGGTATTGTGTTTCAGTATGACACTATAGGTATTTGTAAGTAAATTTGTCGACCACATAAAAGTAAGCGATTTTGGTCCCGATATGTGAAAGTATTTATCATTATTTACCTTTTATTCTTTTAATTATTGTTTTAAATATATTTTGCTTTTTTAATTGTATTCCAAGATGCAATAAAACTATAGTTATGTCATTTAATTTTCAATATTTTACAAAAATGTAATTTTGTAAAGCAATGTAAATATTTATCAAAGTACTACACAATCTACAAAAAAAAAAAAAAATGTTTATTTACAATAACGAATCATGGCAATAGAATACAAATATACAGAAGTAAAACATTGCTCTTTGATGTCACATTTATTTTGTTGTGCTTTTTTTTAAATATTGGCCAACAGTATTACTATGTCAATCTGACGTGAGGATTTCAGAAAAATACTCAATAACTATTCACAAACAACAACAAACCAACTTAACGTCACAGCTGGCTAAATGATGGTAGCGCTGCAGGCTGGAGGGCGTTGTGAGTTTAGGGAAAGAGGAGCCTGTTTTTTTTAACGCCTACACATAAGATTTATGTGCATTGCCTTTCTATGGTTAAACAAATATTTGTTTGCCATCTTAATTAATTGAACTAAAAGGTACGTGATGATCGAAATTAAATAATATTTAATTATTAACTAACTAAAAGTGATTTGACACGGCAAACAAAAATAAAAATAATATACCCTCTAACCAGTGTCACCATTAGTAGGTCTCAGGTCAGGTAGCTGTGTATAGAGATTTAGTTTTGAAACATGTTAGGAGAATTTAATTCTAACAAAAAATGAGTGGAATCAAACATACCTAATAGGAACAAACCCACCTGTTAGTTGCTTACACAGAAAAAGAGCGATGGGAGTGTTTGCCAGCTGGAGTGTTTGCAGAAGATCTGGAATTGCGTTGATCATAGCCTTACGGTAGATTTGCATCATTAATTGTTTCAAACAGAGGTATATGCAATGATCTAATGTGGCAGACTAGAAGAATTAATTATAGGTTCAGCAGTCAAGAGGAAAATCAAGATCAGCTCAGAGAATCGCTGAAAGAATTAGCTAAGATCAAAGAGTTCAAGTTGATCTGGAAGTCAGTGCATCAGAAAAGCTGACAAGTTGGCAAGAAAGGGATCGTCTACTCCTTTTGTGGGCCCCCTACCTTGTAGTTTTGGAACAAACAGATATAACTTTGACTCGAAACTGGTCCTATAAGGAGCACCTAGGTAAGTGGAGGGATAAGGAAGGTTGTAGACAGTTGAAGATTTTCTTCGAAAGACCTGATGAGAAGAGAAACAGGTGGCTAACAGGTCTAGATAAGACAAAGCTAGGCATTCTTACTGGGCTACATGTGCACTAAACATGTATTCAGCGATTATGGGCGAAAGGGATTCGCACAACTGCAGACAGGAGACGTCACTGTAGCTTCCTAGAGTTGAGACAATAGGTGAGGACACTCTGCAGTTAGAAAAACTGATTTGATGAGGTGTGCAAAGACGACAGGTAGGTTCAGTGGGAATGTAGTTCCTTAAATAAGGTGATGAGTAAAAGCGGTCCTTGTGGCACAACTAGAGTACGTATTACCCACTCTAAATATAAAATAGTATTGAATCTATTTTGGCTTAGTGGGGAAGCAAGTTCTATAGATGTGCAAAATTTCATGCAAATAGTTGAAGATAGAAGAGATATACACAAACTGAGGGAAGGTCAGCAAAGAATCACTAACTTGATAAAAAGTCAAGCGTACTACAGACATTAGCTGTTTACTTAAAAACTAATAAGTTTGTAAAATATAAATATTCTATGCTAAATATTTGTTGGTAGGAATTTACCATGCGGAAAAACCAAACAAGTCTGTGAAAGGTGTAAAATTCATGCGATAAGTGTGCAAGTGAAAAGAAAATTATGTAAATTTAACATAACCTCTGTAATTTTAAAATAGACGCAGCGAAACTTACCTCCGAAACTGGAACCTGGACCCGGTGTTGTTGAAAGCATCCGTGGTCGACTACACATGAGTACGGTCTTATAGGCTTGTCTGTATTGTTTATTCATTATGACATAAATTATAGGGTTTATACATGCTGATAAATACAGCAGAATATATGCCATCAAATGCAGATCTGGAGAAAATATAATATAATGATTACACATACATGTGGGTTATTAGTTCTTCTATTGTACAGTTATTAAATTTAACGTTCAGATATCTGTTTCTGTAAATATTTTTTTTTATTATTTAATATTCAAACTAAAACATAAATTAAAAATAAAATACTCTTCAAGTTTAAATGCAATTGAAGGCTTTCAAAATTGAAATTTTAAAAGCAATTGGGATAGATTTATTTATTTATAATAGATTTTTCTAAATTGTTTTCATATTAAACTAAATATTTATTTTTGTATGTATGTTCATAAAACAACTAAAACATTTTTTACAAAACCAGCAATATTGTATGTAGAAAGATAGATTTTCTGGGTATTATTGCTATCTTTCAAAAATTGGAAGATGGATCTTAGTAAACATTTGTGTTAAGTCCACAAGTTTGACCTAAAGAAGATTTTAAAATGTTTGCAATTTTGTATACAGATGCTGTGTAATTCGTAACAATTAAATTTAGAAAGGGATATCTCTGATAATAGTTTCAAGGGCGGATCCAGGGAGGCCTCCCCATAAAAATAAAAACTGTGTTAATTACATGACATCTGGACACAAAAATGGAAGGAATTGTGAAAAAATAGTTTTAATAATAATTTTAAACCCATATGACAGAAAGAAATAATCAAGAGCCTCAAATTTGTATTATTGTAGGACAATTTATTAAGTTTGTTCATTAAGCAGACAATTATATTGAAATATATAATACAGCCAATGTCAGTTCACTTATAGATTGGAATGAACTCTTGTTGAAAACGGTATTAAGGGTCTGCTCCAGTAAAAATAAAATGGATTTTTATCCCATAAGAGCAATGTTAAATTTCAAACCATTTATTTCGTTTACTTTTTATCATAAAATTGTTTGCAAGGTCTCATTTTAAGCACAGTCACAATACGCATCCGTCTTGCAATTTACATTTTTCTTAATTTCTTTCATTTGTCAAGTAACTGACATTTAGTAAGTACAAAGTTTGAATTTTTTTCCTAACACAATAAAAAATTAATGATGAAAAATAATTTGCAAGCCGGATCCGAAATTTTATAAAGAATATTCAGTTTTTTTTCAACACTCAATTACAAAAGATAGACTTATAAAATGGTTTGAAATGAGCCAATGTCAAAGCGTTCAGCTGCAAGAAATTGCACTGTTTATATAGGGATACAGTGATACCGGAAGTGCGTTTCCTGTTGCTTTCTTGTTTACTGGAGCAGACCCTTAATTTAAAGAGATTGAAATGTGGACAATGTTGCGAATTCCCAAATAAATCGAACAGAAATATTAAGAAATTTGCACATGCATACACATTGATCCTAAAATAGATAAAATAACTAAGAAATTTTAGAAAAAAAATGAGATTTGTGGTTTTTTCTTTATTAATTGAATTTTAGTTTGAATTTGCAGCATAATTGTTAAAGTTAAAATGAGTAGGCCTAACTAAATCCCATTTAGTTAAAAAATAGTTTTAAAAAAATTTACACGTAAATAAAATATGTTTTATAAGAATTTGTTTAAAGTTTAGAAATCAAATAGAAAAAACTATTTGCAGTTGACGTCGCCAGAGGGGTGCGATGGGTGAGGTTCTACGTCCAGAGGGGTGCGATGGGTGAGGTTCCACGTCCAGAGGGGTGC
>JAGFPH010005654.1:65432-82656 GCA_018207615.1 Philaenus spumarius
GCAAGTTCCTACTTTACTTCAATTTTGGGGTGAGGATAGTTTTGTACGACTAAAACGGTTCAAGTGATTACAATATAAGTATAAAGTAAAAATGTATAAGGTAAAATGTCCTCTCTGGTAATCAACCGGTTAAAGGACCTTCAAGTTTTCCTGATATCACATCTGTTTTATCTGTAGGAGTGCAAAGTAGTGTTGGTCTATCACTGGGTTTAATCACATTCTCTACTTTTATCTAACATCAAACGCACTAAAGCCTTACATCAGGTAACTTATTACCCTACATAGTTGTTAAGGTATATCCACACTCATGCGCTTTCCCTTTCACCTTCAACTTGCGCTCCATCTTTCCTTTAAACTAGCCTTTAGCACATGCCTTGCGGAATGCCTCCAGAGGCGTTCAATTTGTTGTCCACACTTGTTCAACAGTTCATTCCTCACAAGATGGAAGAGTCGGACGTGTGTTACTACGGATCGCAGAAGTATTGTTATCTTGCGAAAATTCTAAAAAAATTACTCTCACATTTTATGACTTTTCTCAACGTTTTTTCGAGGACTCTGAACACGATAAAGCAATACAAAAATTTGTGTCCATCTGTCTGTCTGTCTATGGACACGATATATGGACTCACAGATATCATAGAAAACTTCTGGTGTTGCCAAAATCTTCGTAATTTTATTGAGGAAATTTGAAAAGCTTTCTAGCACGATTTCGCGGAGTAACAGGAGAAAAAGAGAAAGTCGACGAGCTATCTGGACAAAACATTTTTTGAGAAAAAGGAATGAAGAATTATTAATGGCACTTCACATAAATAATGGTTTTTCAAGAATTTTTACTAGAATGTCAGAGGGAAAGTTTCATGAACACCACGATTAAGCCGGAAATTTAAAAAAAAAACACCATTCTGATATTCTGTTTCTCCTGAAATCAGGCTGGTGATTACTTTAAGGTTCCTGGCTACCGGACATTTTCTATCATCTCTATCATATCTATTTAAAGTGTCGAAGCAATGCATTAGAGTGTCCGCAATAAACAGTAGCGATTTATACGCAAACCACGGTGATATGTACACATTTTCCGCAGCAGAACCCGTTTTCCTTTTATCACTTTTGCGTGTTCTTTGGCAAAATATGATCTTAAGCTTTTTATCTTAGTTTTCACTTTATCTAAGGTTAACTGGTGCTTGTCGGCCAATAACTTAAAATTATCGCGTCTAACAATTTTGTTTGTGTAACCAGAGTGGTTGGCGTCCCGCAGAGTAGTCTGTACTCTTCAATAAAATTTGAAATTGCTTCTGAAGACTGCGACATTATGACTAGTTTAAACAAAAAGACGAACGGAATGAGGCAAGAAAATCCAAAGGTGTTGGATTCACTTTCAATAAGGCATGCGCTATAAAATTCTGAGAATTTTACGGGGGAAGAGGCATGCCTCTACGCTTGCCACACCGTGCGTCATGTTGAAGATGAAAGGGAAAGGGAAAGCGCACAAGTGTGGACATAGCTTTAAGCTTACCTCTTAATAATTTGTAGTCTTCTCTTTATTAACTCTCCTCCAGTAATAATTAACAGCTTAAATGATTCTACCAAAGTGTTCATTTTATCTTCTTCCTACCTAAAACATGTAAATAAAGTATGTTTTATGAAAATAAATACAAAAAGTAATTTCAGGCAATGCCATCTAGAATCTATGCTACAACAACTAAATTGTGACGCCACACGATTGTTGTAGAACCTCACCTGGTCATTATTATAATTTTATTTATTAATTCCCAAAGTTCCTCATTTTTTAGTTCTAAATATTATCTTATCAGTTTTTGCAAAACCCAAGTAGATGTAAATTATGGTTGCTTAAATTAATAACGAAAATAACAGTTAAAAACCTGACTTTAATGATTTAGCAAATTATATCTGAACTAGGGGCTCTGCCCCTTGACGCTTCGCGTCCCAACCCCGCCTCGGCTTTCGGCCTCAGATGGCTGCTTCGCTTCGCTCGCAGTTGGAAAATTCGCTAAAGAATCTTGTTAATCTTTGGCTCGTTTGTACATAGTTGACCGAGCACAAATCAGCTGTTTTATTTGGCAGCTGACTCAAACTCATTAAACATTATCTCCATAAGATTAACATGGGAAATTTAAACGATTGTTTGGCGGAGCTCCTTAGGTTAATAGCGGCTAAAGGGATGATTGGATCTTAAATCTAACGGAAAATCTCTTCTTTGAAATTAAATTTTCTACAACTTTTGTATTTAACATTTTTTGCTATCTCTTACCGTTTTCTTACTAAATGCGCTCAAAGTGAGAAATTGAAAAAATCTAAAAAATCTTTCCCGCCCAAAAGGTGCTTGCAAAATTAAAAAATGTTAACTTCTGGCAATTTTCCCAAAAGTTTCTCGTCTAGATCTTTAATTCAAGTATAAGGTTGAGGGGGGTCCGATTACGGGAAGTGCCTAATAATTAATGTCAATGAATCAGTGTTACCGTCTAGCTTTATATAAGTAGATTATTGTACACATAATGACGTTTGTAAATTATTGATCTGAGATAAATTAATTTATAACAGACAACTCACAAATTAGTTTTTTTTAAGTTTTCCTTACAATATCTTAATAAGTAATAATTACTAAATCTTTGTACTTCCTTTCACTGTCCATTTTAATCTTATCAAGTTATTCTTACAGATTTAAATTTTGTACATATTGTATATTTTTCTCTATTTTTTAAGCTGCTTGTTGTTTAATTGTAGTTTGTGTTGTAATATGACCTGTTTTAAACAAATACTTTTTGTTAAAAAAAAAAAATAATAATATCCAATAAAAAATTAAATTCATTTTTTAATAATAAACATCTTTTCAAAACAAATATTTTCATCACAGTGAACCGTCTGATACAGCTGGGACATACATCTACCTTCGTCAAAAAGATGTGTCTTTTTGAGGTAATAAACGTTTATCTTTACTTTTTACAACAAAAATCGAACAAAAACTTTGTTTGTCGAGATACTCGTCTGTCTCTTTCTAGAATTGGAGAGAATCTGACGCAATTTACAAAGATGTAATATTTGTTTAGACAACAAACACTCTTATGTAGACATTAATTTGTTATTCTTTAATGGACAAACTATTGACAAGACTAGATGTCAATTATAAACGATATATTTTTTACAACAAAAACCGAATAACAACTTTGTTTGTCAGATACTCGTCTGCCTCTTTCTAGAATTGGAGAGAATTTGACGTAATTTACAAAGATGTAATTTTTATATAGACAACAAACACTCTTATATAGACATTAATTTGTTATTCTTTAATGGACAAACTATTGTCAAGACTAGATGTCAATTACAAACGATATATTTTTTTTACAACAAAAACCGAATAACAACTTTGTCGGATACTCGTCTGCCTCTTTCTAGAATTGGAGAGAATGTGACGTAAAAAACAACTTTCCCACAAATTGATTTTTATTAAATGTATAATAAAAATAACGTTTACTTCCTTTTATTACTGGCCTAAAAATACATTTACTTTTTATTAGTTGTCTGCTTCACATAATTTTGAAAATAAACATTTAGTTGATTAATATTGTTTACATTAAATGTTATTTTTGTATCTCATTTATAAAATCATATATCAAATGCTAAAGAAATTTATTGTCAACTGTATGAAACATATTATGGATCTACCGCAATGAGTAAAGGAATGGTAGAAGCAATAGTGTCATGAGTTGAGGAAAGGCAGTTTAAATTTGCATGATTTGAAAAGAGTGTTGCAGGCCTAGTCTTCAGACTGACAATATACCCAATCATGGTGATACACAAGAGAGAGAAAACTGTTGCTTTACAATTAGTGATCTGTCCAAAGAATTCCGGATTACGGAAGGTCCTTAAGCGTACGCGTGAAAGCTTCTTTGACGGCACTTAGGGTCCCATGGTGGTGTCCTTTGAGGAAGGATTTAACTTTTGGGAATAGAAAAAAGTCTGCTGAGGTCAAGTCAGGACTGTAAGTGGGTTGGGGAATCGTTGTGACACCATTTTTTGTCAGGTAATCGATCACCTCTTGGAGCAGGTGTGTCTGGGTGCATTGTCGTGATGCAATTTCCAATTTTCGGCGATGACTGGCCTCACCCGGTTGACCCTTCTCTTCAGTCTTTTCAAAACTTGTAGCTAAAAAGCACCATTTACTGCCTACCCCTCAAGTAAAAATGCATACTGGACCACCCCCCCTTGGCATCGAAGAAAATGATTAGCATTGCTTTCACTCTGGATTTGCTCATTCGAGCTTTTTTTGGACGAGGTGGTGTAAAAGTGTGCCACTCTGCACTTCCAAAATCCAACTTTCGTCTCCCATGACTAAATTGTTAAAAAACCAGGGTCTTCTTCAATGTTCCAGAAAGTCTTCGCAAGCAGACACTCTCCTCTGCTTTTGGTCGTCCGTCAAGACCTTCGGGACGAGTTTGGCACAGATCTTTCGCATCGCCAAATTTTCAGTGATAATGTTGTGCACTGTCATCTTATCAATGCCAATTCAATCTGCGATCATGCAACTAAACGACAGTCTGAATTCATCACTTCACGCACCCGTTACAAATTGTCGTCGGTTCTTGACGTTGACGGCCGTCCAGCGCAGGAGTCGTTAACATCAATGTAATAATGTAATTATATGTGTGTATTTCAAACCGATATTAAATTTTCCAACTTTTGTTTTATTCTCATTCTATAACCGACTAGACCTTACTTTTGAAACACAGAGCAAGTGTACATTAATTATTACTTCAATTGATAAAACTCTTTTAATCTGTTTAACAGGACAGTTTGCCTACGACAGTAGACTAGGAACATGTACTATTGTCAAAGATGTCAATGGAAGAACGTCGAAGACAGCGTTATTCATCACTGGTTTTGTTATACCTTGTGTCATAATTATTGCTTGCTATGCTCGAATATTTTGGGTTGTACACAGGTAAGCCTCTACTCATTCTGTGACAGTTATGTTTAATGTGACCAAGTATGTAAGATAAATAAATATAATGTTTCACTTTAAACAGAAACAAGTATTTAACTTTTGTTTGAATATTAGTTTAATGTTAATTTTTAATTAATGCTGTGTGGTGATTGTCTCAGTTTAGATTGAGCTGAGCATCCAAGGAAATAGTAGTATCCTTTTTGGTAATACTTGTGTATTGTTTGTGTATGCCTTTTATTTTTTTAAACTTTTAAACATTAGCTAAATAAATGCATGTCTGGCTTGTCAAGTAGTTTTAATTAAGATGTTAGCTAAAGGAGGTCAGTTTAAATGTGCACTAATTTAATTAAATGGGAAATTATTTAAAATAATATTGAAACACACAATCGCATATATTATTTCTCAAGGCCATTTTTTTGTTGGTACGCCATAACTTCCTTAATACATCATCAAATTACATGAATGAGGCATCATTTTAAAGCTTTCCTTAACAGCTACACCGGAAAAATAGACAGACAGCTTAAAATTCATGTTTTAATAACAAAAATTGATTTAAAAAACTTTTATATTATACTCTGTATGTTCCTAATGAAAGGCGCCATCTATTAACCATCTGTTTGACTAGCATGACAGCTGTTAGATTGTTTACACTGTAAGATTGTATAGGGAAACTGTTATTTATAAACTAATGTAAATAAATAAACTTAATTAACTGAATTAAATCAACGTGTTAAATCAGGTAAATGTATGCCTACTCCGAACTTGCGAAATATTCGCACGGGTCAGCTAGTTCAATTTAAAATAAACAATTCATTAATCAAACATGTTTTACATTTGTTTAATATAAATAAGAATCTAGGGGAATAAAATTTGATAATTTATTACTTTTCCTACGCTTGTTATGAAAAGTAGCTCTTGTCACACTACTAACATAACCCAAAGTAGGTGTTTGCTACAAGTGTGCGCCAAAGTGCAATGTTAATCAAATGGGATTTACTTTTGATACGAAGTGAGATGAGGGTTATCATTAATTTATATTTTAACTATATTATATGTAGAGTTTTATTGGTAGCCTACGGTGCAACACGCGATGAAGTCAAATCGCATAGTTGCATTTTGTAGTAAGCCAACGACCGAGCTAGACGAGTAAAACTGAGTGGGGACAGAGATGTTAAATAGAGGTGACTAAATTCGAGACAGGGCTTTTTTGGGTGGTACGAGTGTAGGTGTACGTCGGGGCGACACGGGCTGACCGGAAGAAGCCACGAGGACAAATTAAGGTGAGGAACATTTATTGTGAATATTTGGGGAAATGGTTTTAGCATCAAGCTAAGTGGAATCAGTTTTGTTTGTTTTATAATAAATTGAAGTAATTAATTATTTGAATGATATCCGTATTTGAGTACTTTGGGAAGTAGATATATTATTTGAACTCAGTTTTGCCCGTAGAGTTAGGCATAAGATTTATATAGATTTAGATGGATTGTTGTTGGATAAATTAATATCTCTGTGATTAGTTGTGTGTATGGAATTAAAATAAAAGATATATTTATAATGTCCTTGGTGGAATTAATTCGAATACATGTTTTGTGACCCACTCACTCCAAAATAATTCGAGCTCAGTGAGTTGTCTTTTATATAAAGATCCCTAAGTAATAGTACGCAAAGTAAATGATAGGTTTATACTATTCATGTGCTGACTTTTAAACATAAAACAAGTCAGCTGTTCCATTGTTCGTTTATTATTTCCTAACCTGACTTTGCTATTATTGATAGTGAGTTGTAGTCAGGCTATTTAAGAGTTGTTATAACTTAAGACGTAAACTTATTTAATAATGGAAATAAGTGATAGTGAAGTTGAATGTGACAATACTCCTCCACAAATAATTGAAACTGCAAGAAATGTAACTTTGAACTTATTACCTTCTAAGTCGCGGGAGAAATATGAAAGACAGTATGAACTATAATACATATAACGATATATGTAACACATAGTATAATCTTAAGCACAACATGAGCATTCTTTGCTGCATTCAAGAAAATGGACTCCTCGGCATCAGCAAGTGTAGGAAAAATCTTATGTGCAACACGAGCGCAAAGTGTCTTTGCTGCATTGAGAAAATTGCCGCCCTCGGCAAAACGTTTCTCTCATGCAGCAAAGTGGCACTTTGCGTACATGTTGCATAAATAGCTATTGCTTTATTAGCTGAATTTTTTATGCACTTATGTTTGAGAAAAATTAATGAGCACTTTAGATAGTAAAACATAGTGAACTTTGATTCCATTTGATAAAGAACATTATTGATTCCAAAGTATTAGAACTATTGACCCAAACTGTTTATTAGTTTTGTATGTTGTAGATTTTGATTAATATACTTAAAAGAAATTATCAATTTTTACCTTAAATGAGATTCAGACTGACAAACTTTTTTTCTCCTTCTCTGGAATAAAAAGTATGTTAATAATCTTCTTCTTGGAGTAGCCCTAAGATTTCAATAATTAAATACTCCTGCCAGGGCTAAAAATTTGAAAATTGCTAAGGCCAGGAAAATCTTTCCGAACATCTCTAAAAAGAAAAAAGAAAGAATAATCATTATTATTAATTGATAAATAAATTAATAAAGTTTTTATATTTAAAGTTGCAGCAATTTAGCGAGTACGGGATGCAAAAATTTGTATGAATATAATAAATGAAAAATCGAACTAAAAAAGAAAAAATAACCCACAAATAAAATTAATTCTTCCTCAGCGAATCTGATATTGTAATGAGATTTGACAGCTTGCAATATTTTTACTTTTCACAAAAAAACACACCCAAAAAGCATGGGGCGTACTCTTGCGAAGTTCCGAAAACATCATGCCATAACCATAAATTGGATTTTCCCAAAAATGTTTGGTCCTCAGGGCCAACTCTCCCCCACCTCTCTGAGGGTTAATTTTTTGGTTAATATACGTTTGCGAGAACACAGTCGTAACTCGATGTGCTATATGGAGCAGCCCGAGGCGATCTGGAAAGAGCAAAGGAAACCGTCCCACGCACCGGTTGTGAGTTGATGAAAAGCATGTAATAAAGAAATGTTGATCTTTTAACAAGTACAAGTTATTTCATTACTAAAAAATCATTTCTATTTTTAGTAATTCAGTAAGCCGCAAAACATTTTGCTTTCCAGTAAGACAAACTAACAAAATTGTAATTAATAAGAAAACAGTTAATAATGAAGTCATAATGAAATAGGTTTAAACTGATAAATTAGGTACAGTACTAGAAATATCTGTTATTTTTTAAATTTTAATATTTTACATTATGTACGGTAACAAATTTAAACACACTAATGACATAATTTTATGTGAAAACAGTTTTAAATTCAAAAATAAATTCTTATTTTTACTTTTAATTTTGTAGTTGTATCTTAAAAATAGTAAATATTGGTAAATCGTTAAAACATTTTGTTTATACATTTTAGTTCAGAAACCCGTCTGAGGCAACATGCCGCTAAAAATCCCAAAGATATTAACAGTGCAAGTAGAGAAAAGAAAGAAGCGAAGAACAGAAGAAACGAATGGAGAATTACAAAAATGGTTCTGACTATTTTCTTATCCTATGTCATCTGCTACCTACCGATAACCATAGTTAAGGTAGTGGACAGTGAAGTGCAGCAGCCAAGTAAGAATTTCAATTATGTTACTAGATTTGAAATCATGGTAGTGTAATATAATATATAAAACATAAAACACAATGTTTCTCTGTCTATCTATTCATAGATTTAGAACCACTGATTAAGTGGAGAGATTTTAGGCAGGTTTTATTCTATGAGTACCTGCACTTTGGAAAAAAGCTTAATTTTTCATAAAAATTTTATTTATACATCCCACATTGTAACAGTAGATTACCGGTATGTCTAACTATGTTTTGTAAAACATTCTCTAACTTTCTTTACATTTTATGATTTAAATTTAAATTTTCAAAAACAATATATATTTTATGAATGGGAAAACTGAAACTTTATTTAATTTCATTTGAAAGTTATTTTATTTTTTAAATTGTTCAACGGCAGATCCAGTGTCCAACGATGTGGATTTAAATTACTGGTGGCAATTTGTTTCAAATTTACCTCTAGGTAAATTACAATTTTTAGCGCGCATCGTAATCATGTATATTACAAGTTCTTGCAATATTGAATCACAAAATATTTAAAGATCTAAAACAAGGTTTTTTTAAACTACCCATATTTCACTCATAAGTTATTTTTAGTAAGTATAGACTAATAAAATAGCAATTCGTTTAAATTATTGTTTACTTGAAAGCTCTCCCCCTGCCCACATGATATTTGACAGTTTGTAGTATGACGCATATGAAAAATTTCTTAAGTAAGTTGTAGCGCACTTTTTCTTAATTTTCCAAAATATTTTTTTCAAGTAGATTTTACAAGGCTTTAAGTGGGCTTGACTGTGGCAAACTATACTTACTCTGATAGAAAATTTTGTGTACTTCCAAAAAAGTTATAAAAAGTGGCTATAAGTTTCGTAAAAGTTGAGAAAAATTAGATTTTCATGGGCAATGTCACGAAATTTGGAAAAATCGAAAAATTACTGTTTCTGGAAGGTGGAGTGAGATTGAACTGTCCGAATTGCGCAGTTTTGTTGCAATTTGCATGCATAATAACGCCTTGAAGTTTTTAACACTAACTTTGTCCCACCCTGTATATCAAATTGTAATAACTATGTTTATTAAATTTAAATATTTAATTTACTTATTAAAATATTGATATCAGGAATATCCAATATTACATAATAAAATATGTCTTTTTATTTCCTCAAATCAGTTAACGTTTTTTAAAACTTTGGAAATGACAGTATTTTTTACAACATAGAAGTTTTTTTATGTAACAGTCTTACATACTGTATTCCTACATCTTTTTATAGAATATTTTTTTAAAGAAACTTAACTTACGTTTTGCTAAATTTTACGTTTTAAAATAAACTGTATTAATTTCAAACCTAGACTAAACATATAATCATTGGTTCTGCAGTCAGTATTATGTTTAAAACTTTATCATGCAGACATCCTTACTTTTACTTCTAATCCTTTTATGCACTTTGTGCTCGGTAAACCTAAATGTGATATTACCAAAATCAATACAGTCGAACCTCGTTAGTGCGAACCTCGATAAAACAATTTCCTTGATAAGACGAATTTTTTTTAATCCCTTTGAAACTTTCGTAAAGGTCAATGCTTAGAAGCACTCTATACAACGTAGTAATTGGTTAAAAACCTCCATAAGACGATTTTTTTGTGACATGGGCTAGGACTGATTAACCTCTACAAAACGAATATTCTTAGCACAAAACCTCTACAAGACGAACGCGACCTCTATAAGACGAATTTCTCATGATCTCAACCTCCATACCCAAGTAGCAAAAGTTGTTGGCATTACGTTGGCCCAACGTTGACGTCCACGGTTGGCCAACTGTAAGATTTGGCACACTTTACAACGGTTGGCCAACCAACTCATTGCCAACGTTGGCCCAACGAAGTAGTCCAACGTTGGCCCACCCACTCATTGCCAACGTTGGCCCAACGAAGTAGTTCCAATGTTGGCCCAACATACTGTTTACTTACATTAAGCCAACACAAACAATTATTGCTATAAATTTACTTTTTTGTGTACTTACAGCTCTCAGTCCTTTATTTTTCTTTTTTTCCCTGGTGACGTACGTTTCACCTTTCCTATTCAGGCATTATCAAACCTACACTTCACTAGTACTTTACATTTGTTAATGCGCGTCAAGTTTTTAAAATGAAACACTTATACAAAACATTCACAAACAACATGTAACACAACACAACACTTAATAGGGACATTTAAATTTTATTCACAATTACGCGAGCCGAACGTACGTGTGGCCGCGATCGTTTTTTGCAAGCTACTACGTTTGGCGTATGTTTGGCTCGCGTAATTGTGAATAAAATTTAAATGTCTCTATTGAGTGTTGTGTTATGTGTAACATGTTGTTTGTGAATGTTTTGTATAAGTGTTTCATTTTAAAAACTTGACGCGCATTAACAAATGTAAAGTACTAGTGAAGTGTACGTTTGATAAATGCCTGAATAGAAAAGGCGAAACGTACGTCACCAGGGAATAAAAAAGAAAAATAAAGGACTGAGAGCTGTAAGTACACAAAAAAGTAAATTTATAGTAAAATTAACCAGTTCAGTAAGGCAATCAGAAATAAACAATTATTATTGTCCCAACCAAAGCCCAACAATCGAATCATCTCTTTTAAAACATAAGCTATACCTGACAATCTTCCCCGTAGGAAAGATAGGTTCCTTTAGTTGGTAATATATAAAGAAGGTAGAAACGATACAAGGTTGTAATATGTGAAAAAGAGAAGGACAGATTAGTAATATAGAAGGTCCGGGAGGTGCTGGTATGTGATAGGGAATAAAGAAAATTTACTTAGGCCTATAAACAGTTATTTTTCATTAGAACAACTTTAATTTACTAAAGTAACGACAGTTTACAAAACATAGTTACAACATTGCAATATTTTGGTAGTTCTTTACTCATTATTTCACTTCTTAATTTGTATAGGCTATTTAACTGAAAAAAGCGCACTATTACTAAAAGTTGTGCCATTGTCTGGCAGAACTTTATTATACGATTTTATTTACATTTTTCACTTCACAACACTAATTATCACTACACAACTCAACTTGTCACATTTTTACTGATCTACACATCGTATCTCTCCTGAAACAGAAAAAATAACAGATTTTTTTAAACACAGAGGAAACAAGATACATATCAATATACTAGGGAGGGAGACCCTTAGCCCTTAGATATATTATAAAGATGGATAAAGGTGTATTATTAGCTATACATTCTTTTTAATAAAGATATGGAAGGATTAATCAAACCGTAGTTAATTTAAATGTGTACGTTCAATTGCTTAAGTTTATGATATAACGAGAGTTAAGTTACACTAAAGATCCAGCATTATTTTTATTTATATCTACTCCTATAAATTAACATAACCTACAAATTAATGCTATGAAATCAGCTGTTAATGGAAGTTTAGAGGTGTAAGTAATTAATATGGTAATAAGATACAAACACTGAGTCAACTTCAAATTTTAAGATATTTTAGTTAGACAGCATAATTATTAAAGAAGAGTTAACTCAAATATTATTGTCTAACTAAACTATCATAAAATTTGAAGCTAACCCAGTCTTTGTAAACTATTCACCATTAATATCAGATAAATAAATAAACAATATTTTTTAAACTATCTCTAAGCTTACACCCAATTTTCTTTTAAATTATTTGTAAATTTTAATATTTTTTCTACATACTTTAGGGGATATATACATATTTCACCTATGATTCATTAATAATTTCAATATTTATTCTAAAATACAAAATAGTAACACACTTTAAATGGAGAACAATTTTTGATAATTTATAATAACAATGTCTTGTTTTTAGACTTGACGAATTTAAATCAAGCAAAAACTTTGCCTCCGTCGTTTTACGGACATTTCAGTTTTTAAATTCATAGTAACTTATGAGAATGTTAGCCGACATTACTGTACCTACAAACATTAATGTATAAACATACATTACATTATAACCCTCTTCAAAATTAAAATTAGTACCTAAACTGTAAAGTAGGTTAGGCCTAAACTGTTTCAATAAATTTAAACCATACCGTAAAACTCAAATAGAAAATATAAGCTTATAGGTACCATTTTAAAACCTTAACCTAAAAATAACTATAATTCCAAATAGAAACTAAAATATAGCTGAAACACTTTTTGAAGATTCAGCTCTAAATCTTGTCTTGTTTTAATTCTAGGCCTAAGCCTAAATGATGGTAATTATGATTGTCAAAAAACACAAGTATAGAATCATGCTCTATGACATTTAAATGAAAACACTAAGAGTTAATACAATTATTATTAATAGGTAAGGCCTATGGTTTCCCGGAATCAGTGTAGTGTATAAATACTATATTTATTAAGAAAAAAGTTCAGGTTTGTGTATTTGTAGTAGTAAATTAAATTTCTGTATTAAATTTTGGGTAAAGTCTAGACATAACCTAACCAAGAACCAATTAATTATGTAATTAACAAGATACCTAGTAGGCTTGCAGTTGTCAAAGTATCTAACAGGTTTTGGCGTAAGTTTACTATTCGACCCTAGCCTAATATTTTTGCAGACAACGACGTTGTTTTACATTCTAGCCTACTGTTAAATGTTGAATACAGGTAAACATACTGTGACTAAATAGGCCTACTATAGGTTAGAACCTTTTAAGTTTTTTTTTATTATTCATGCATTTCTGTTGCCATAGGTTAGCCTAGGGTCGAATAGTAAACTTCGCCCGTATTTTTTTGAGTGTAGGCTATTTGTTTTATTAATTTTAATCTCAATAACTTGTTTATCTTATTAACAATAGAAAGGATGCATTATTATTCCCCCAAGTAGGCCTATAAAAATTAATTAGCCTACTTTGGCAAATAGCAAACTGTAAATTATGTAATTATTCTTATGCATACTACCTAGTCCAGCTTGTAAAATCTTTTTATAATTAATATTTTACCTTATAGGCCTTTAAGCTAGTCTACCAAATATTAAAAATCACTTAGTTTAACCTAACAGTTAATTTACCGGTAGGTAGTGTACAACAAGTAACCTACCACTTTAAAAAATAAAACTGAAATCACATGTTATAATTAATTGTGAACAATTATTTATTTTAAAACAAGACAAGAACTAACCTCTGTTAGTATTTTTTTACTAATCTAAAAGTAAAATATATAGGGTAAGTGCTGTACTTACTTGCAAAGAAAACAATCAATCACTTCCACTTCACAAGGCCAAAGGACACAGACTTAGAACACACAATGGTGATAGAGTTTTTAAGAAAACAAATCATTTTCATTTGAAAATGCCAAATGACACAGACTTAATGAACACACAAGTCACTGAAGTCACAATGATGCTTGGCTGCTTGCTGCAAATGCAAAACTAGAACTTTGAGGAAATGAGGATGAACAATGGATTTTTTGTAATGGCGGATAGAATAATGGCGGATTCGCGATGTCACCGATACACGCTAAATGTTATAAAATAGCCCAGTCGGTATAGGTTACAACTACCAGTAATTAGCAATACGGCTGAATTTTTTTTTATAAGTACATTAAGGCTAAACATCCCAGGATTAGTTCCAAATTCTGCCACCACGGCGCACCACCAAAATGGAGTCATTTTGTATTGGTGTTTATTGGTGGAATTTTCGTCCGATGTTCATTTGCAAAACTGATTTGTGAACGGAATAAGATTAGAATTCACGCCAATGAAGCTAAATTTTAATTAAGTTGCTGGTTTAAAACATAATAATAAAATAATTGTGTTACAAAACGAAAAATGCAAATCGCAGGTAGTCATTTTGAAGACAATAATTTTTAATTAATTTTACAATTTTAATTTTTAAAATCGCCCGGCTGGTTTAGTCGGTATCGTTGTTTATACATTTTTTCAGTAATGAGAAGAAACGCGAGAGTGACACGAAGCAGGTGCAGTGCCGCTGTGACCACTCGCGCCATCTCTACCCCCACCCATCGATGTATAAACACACTGGATCGCTGGCTGCGTGTATTGAATACGGTCCGGCCGGCCAAGCCGCTTCCCCCACCACCGGTTGGTCAGCAACAACACGTGAAGCGTTGTAATGAATTGTAAAAAACCTGATTCTAAATTAGCCCAATTGGTTGGAAGTAAATGTGTTTAGGTTCATTGTAGGCCTAACCTAAAATTATGTTCAGTTTTTGAATCAAATCAGTTGTTTTATATAATTATAATATGTACAACCAATGTTTGAATTGAATCAAAATATAGTAAGCATTTTTAGTTGATTTTTTTTATTTACTTTAAGTTGGTACCGGTAACCTAAAAAGCTGTTGGTTTTGAAAAAATAATAAACTGATTACAAATTTGCTAGTAAAGTTGCTATGGTAATGAATGCAAACAAACATGTGTTACTAAGCATTTTATAAGAACAGCTGATTTTGTGACCTATGGTCTTGAGTCCATACAAAAGAGGCTGTTTAGTTTTTCCTAAATTTGAAACTTTTTCAGAAAACTTTTAAAATTTTTCATTATATGAAAATCTAGTTAGGACAATTATGAACATTTTAAAACAAAAAAAAATGCTTACAAAGGAACAGTAATTCATTTTTATTATTTACTGTAGATTATCAGTTTGTGTTTAAACTATTATTATTGTTGTTGGATAAGGATAAGGAAAAGTTTAGGTAAAAATAAACGGAACCAAAACCATAATGAAAAACATGATCTGTATTAGCATTTTAAACTGCATTTTATTTACATAACAGTATACCTATACATTATGCACTCTAAACATTGTTATATAAAACAAGTTTAGTAAGTTTTTGACGCACTCCATGCTTTGTAAATGTAGCTTGCAATGTTTTGAAATGTTACAAAATTCCGTTAAAATGTATAATAATGTTATTTACTACTAGGAACTCGACCTCTGATCGCTTCGCTCGCCAAACCCTGCGGTAACATATGGTAATGCCAATGCAAACTACAAAATCTCTAATTATGTTCATAATTTTAACATTTTTTTCATTTTTAACCCCTTAAATAAAATAAAAATGGCGGCCGGACCGGTTCTCTCAGTGTAATCTTTTTTCCAAAGCCAGTTTGTGGCTTAACTGTAAGTCGAATTTAAAAACTAATATTTTGCGGGTAGCAAATTAGATTTTCAACAAAATTGTATTCTTGATTTTTTTCCGTATCTCAAACGGTAAGCTCAGAAAATGACCGTAAACTTCAAATTTGTAAAAACATCGTCCAAGTTTTTGTATTTCAACCATTTATTCAACACGTTATTCTAAACCAATTCAAGAGGGTTCCATAGCTTTTTTTTTTTAGATAAAGGTTCAAAGAATTCATATATGCCAGTTTTGCCAGTAAAAAAATGAAGTAAAATTAACAAAGTTATTAGCTCAAGAAACAAGCGTGTTTAGTAACAAAAGGAAAAAGTTCAACTTTAGGCCTACATAAAAAGTAGTAAACATTTTTTGTAATTTTTTCATAAATGTAAAAAAGTTTCGTAATTTAGTTCTAAAATAGAACTGTATAAAAATATTGATCAATTTCAAATTTCTTATTTTGAAAACACCAGTTTTATGTTCCTACTACAAGACTGCTAACAAAACTAGGCCTGTTTTGAACAGTAATTTAGGAATACTATATCCTCTGCCCCAAAATGACATATTATTATAAAAAAGTGTAGAGGATAAATCAAAGAATTGAACTGTAGGCCTATACAACAACAACGTGTATCACAGTCCATCTATCACGCTGCCCACCGCGGGTCTAGCCCACCGGTGGAGGGGGAAGCTCCACGCCCGCCGGCTCGTTTCTCGAACCTTTCAGACTACTCAGCGCGCAATCCAGTGTGTTTATTCATCGATGCCCCCACCACGCGTCTCAGATGTTGCTTGTATACAGTTGGATGACGGTTTCCCTCGCTTCCATCCATGTGCTCTCCCGCGATTCTTCTTTGTTGTACTATTGCGTCGTCTTGTAATTATTGTTATTGAGAACGTTATTTCGTTTTTGTTTTCTCAATGGATCGCCGAGGAACAACAAAATCTAAAAAGCAACTTCGGCTTTCAACGAAGAGGAAGAAGCGCAGACTGCCTCTCGCTCTGCTCGCTGCTAAATCTCTGAGGTTAGTATTAGTACAGTATTATAAAAACATAATTTGGTTCTTCTGGATAAGATTCTTGATAACACCCTGATAAACGCTTCGTAAAGAGGGAATGTATAATGACTTTTTGTAAATGTTAACGAATATAAAAAAATTATTCAATATTGTTCCTGATTTACCTGCGACACTATTTGGGGTACAGTAGTTATAATATATACAGGGTGATTCACGAAGTTATCCCCACACCTATACAGCTCATTCTACTAGTAAAAATAATGAAAAAAGTTCATATAAACATAGGTCCGAAAACGCTTCGTTTTCCAAATATCCGCCATTTTGTTTTTTGTACAAAATAATTCATATCTAGAGAACGGTGTGACTGATTGAGTTCAAACTTGGCAGGAAGTTTAACCTGACAATGATATACCTCAAGAAAAATAAACAATTAAATCCAATTATGCGTTTCAAAATGGCGGCGGTTTGAAAATTTCAAAACTAAATTACTCCAAAAC
>JAGFPH010005655.1:0-20739 GCA_018207615.1 Philaenus spumarius
TTGGGATCAGAACCATCCGTATCCTCAATAATCTGGGGGTAGCACTACCTCCTACATACGAAAATACACCATGTTTTGTCGCTCCATGGTCGATTAGAAAACCTCATGTCGATCTCTCATTGTAGGTAACTAAAACATACTACACTTGATGTTGTTTACCGTCAGGAATTTATATCCATATGTAAACCTTACCCATCATGTCATATTATTTTCACTGATGGTTCTAAACTGGACAACAGAGTCGGATGCGCTTGTTCTGTCAGGAAACAGTTTCACTTATGGATTACCATCTTCCTCTTCTGTGTATACAACAGAACTTTTTGCAATACTCAAGGCACTCAATATTGTTCTACCAACACCGGAGCACCTTCTCATATGTTCAGATTCAAGAAGTGCACTTGAGTCCATTCAAAATATGTACTCTCCTAACCCTTTGGTCAAAGACATTCTGTGCTCCACGCACAGACTTTGTCTAAGGGGTGGGGGGGGCGTCGTTCTGCTGGGTTCTGGGTCACGCCGGTATACAGGGAAATACTATAGCAGACCTAGCTGCTAAGGAAGCCACTTCCTTACAGCCTAGAGTGAATAGAGTTATGTCGTCCGACTATATGTCCTTTTTAAAACAAGTCCTGTTTAGACAGTGGGAAGAAGAGTGGGTAGCAGTACAAGGAAATAAACTCCGCCAAATTAAAGATACCGTTCGGCCATGGATATCCTCAAACCGAAAAAGCCGTCGAGAGGAAGTGGTAGTTTCTCACCTACGCATTGACCACTCTGGGTTAACTCACGGGTTTCTGATGCGTCGGGGGGATCCGCCGCTTTGTCCTTACTGCTTAAATCTCCTTTCAATTAAACATCTACTTTTAGATTGTGAAAAGCTGAAACATGTTCGGAAGAGGTTTTGCCTACCAAATTGCATTTAGAGGATGCTGGGTGATGACTCCCAAACCATTAATATGGTGTTAGCATTCCTCCATCGGTAAAATGTAATTGGAAACATTTGAAACAACATACATTTACGTAACTTAAATAGCATGTTTAGATTTATTACTTGTTATTTTAATTAGAGTTTTGTTCATTGTTATGTAACAGGGCCCTTTACAGCAATATGACAAGTTGTTATTGTGTAATTATTGTTGTTATCGTTGTTATTTTATCGTGTAGTGTCTGTAGTGTGTGTAAATTAAAAGTTTAATTTTATACCTGTGTGTGATCGTATGAGTATTATGCAAATGCTCTTTGTTATCCAGGCGATGATAACCACCTAGGTTTTTCGCCTATAAAAAAAAAAAATAAACAAAGATTAATCTCTCAACGCAATGGAGTGTACAATATTTTTGGTCAGTCCATCTTTAGCGAATACAAACAAACTGGATCGTTTGCCCACGCGAGAACATGCCACATATAGTTGTTCGTGGGAAAAGCATGGTGTGCCCAAATCTAAGCCACAAACAGACATCGTTTGGCCTTGTGACTTATTGATCGTCATTGCGAATGCCAATCTAATTGGAAATTGAACGCGTTTGAATTCAATTGGCTCATCTGTAGTAGGGGAAAGTCGGACAAAACCGGGACGCTAACAGTATTTTTTAAAAAATTATTCACCATAACCTTAAAAGGCGCTAAATTTGTAATGTAATAGTACTTTAACTTATAGAGATTTAAAATATATATAAATTATCCACTACCAATAACGATTTAAGATCATAATAAAGCATTTTCATGAACCTTGTAATGTCCCAGTTTTGTCCAATCTGGTCGGGTAAAACCGGGACCTGGAAAAAATAATTAAAAATACATTGTTACTGAGTAATAAACTTTATTTTATACAAAAATCTAAATGGAAGGATATTGTATACATACAGCTCTTGAATCAATATTAACTTTAAGTCAAATAAGCATACAGTCTGAGTCAATACCTTTTAAATTAACGCACAAAAATCGCAAACAAAAGTATGATCCTCTTCATCTGCGTTGCTGCACGCCTCATGAGCCCACTTTTTGCAGCTAAGGCACTGTATCCATCCCTCGTTAGATTTTGAATGTGAATACAAACCATTGCAAAATTTGCATGATTAATCACTTTCATCCTCCTCAGAGGACGTGTCGAGTGGTTCTTTTTTCTTAGGCCTAGGCCTACTAACTTCACTTTTGATAGGTTTTTTGTCACCTTAAACAGTTTCTGCTTCAAGGCCAAATTTTTACTACCTTGCTTTTTCACCCTTTCTTCTCCTCTAGCTCGAGTTCCAATTTGTGAGGCGATGAAGTAATAATAACTATTTTCCCTCGATGCTTGTCCGATTTCCTGATGGCTCGAGGACCGGTTTGAACTGGTGTAGGCTTTATATCTTCTGGTGAAACTGCAAATGAGTGCTTAGTTGATTGATAAGATGTAGAAGGCTGTTGTAAATCGAGTTGCACATGAACTGGATCCTTCGAAGTCGGTGTTGACTGATTCTCTGTAAATCCAGTCTCTTTCTGTGGCTGAAGCATGTTATTGGTTCCTGCAGACAGGTCTACATCAGGGCCTTGTTGATCTTCAGGTCTCTTTAGCCAAAGGGGTCTCTTCAAGTTCCATGGGCCGAGCAGTGGTCTCAGAGGGAGCAAACAGGTGATCTGGAAATATATCACTATTGAACGGATAGATACCAGTCTTTTCAAAACCTTTTACCCCGCACGGGGGGTGCAGACTAGCTGCACCTACTAAGAGGGGTTTGGCGTCCCTCGCGGTACCCGAGTCTAACAACGCCCAACACATTCAACACTTACAAAACATCCACCCAATCACATAAACACACACATTAAACAATACAACATTCCAATTCTCACCTTCTTTTAGGAATTTTGACTGTGCAGAGCCATTGCGCGTTGGGAGTGCCGAACCTGCCAGAGTCTTGACAAACTCTGGTTTGGTAAGGCTGATGTGAGCTTGCTCTGACGAGACGTATGCGTGGTTTCTGTTCTGGGGCCAGCCACTTCGGTTCTTGGTCAGGAAGTGTTCGCGGTGTTGAAGAAAGTCTTATTCTTCCTCACAGTAGTTTCGGGTTCCAGACTGATGTCCATCCAGACTGGCTAAAGAGTCCTCGGGATCCTCACGGAACTGGGGGTTTGGAAGTGATCGCAATGTGATCTGATGAGCAAGCCCTTACCGAGTTCGCCCGATTCCGCCTAACACGATGCGCTGGACAAAAAAACACATGGTAAAAAAAACCATCAAATCAGATTTAGGAATAAAGAGACATCATTCGGATTCTTCTGATGAGTCTGTCAACAAAGAATTGTTCAAAAAGACAAAGGAGAGGGCTACTCAACAACCATCTGAGTTGCCAGCTCCCATATTTTTAGTTTTTTCAAATGCGGAAAAGGATTCTGATTTATCAAAGGTATCGCCCTTTGTAATCAACAAGGCAACTACTGGAATAGCGGGCCCTGTACTTTCCATTAGGAAATTACAGAATGGCACCATTTTACTGGAAACTAACAGCGTGAAACAAAGTTTGTCGCTGTTAAAGATGTCTTCCTTCTATGACAAAGTCAAGTTATCTGTGGAACCTCACAGATCCTTGAATTATTCAAAAGGTGTCATTACCTGTAGAGACTTGATCAGCATTAGTTTGGAGTAAATAAAGAGCGAGTTAGCCAGCCAGTCAGTTCTTGAAGTCACTCGCATAATGCGCAATGAAAATGGAGAGAAAAAAGCCACTGCTTCTTTGATTCTAACTTTTGGCACACCCACATTGCCAGAGTACATCTATGCAGGTTTCTATCGTCTGTCTGTTAGACCTTACGTCCCAAACCCTCGACGTTGTTTTAAGTGTCAAGGGTTTGGACACGTGAGTTCTACTTGCACAAAGCAAGAAACATGCGGTCAATGCGGCAAAAAAGGTCATAATAGTGAGGGCTGCAAAGATGACGCCAAGTGTCCCAACTGTGGCGGCGATCATCCTGCACGGTCCTTTAACTGTGAAAAGTTTAAAGAAGATAAAGCAGTCCTTACTATTATGGCTAAGGAAAAAATATCATTTAACACTGCAAAAAAGTTATATAAAACCTCTAGGCCTTCTCTGGAAGGCAAATCATTTGCTGCAGTGGTCTCAAATAAGAGCAACACTCCATGCGCAAATTGTGGAGAATGGGCTAAAACAGTCAAAATCTTGACTGACCAGGTAGCTCAGATAGTCACCCTTTTCTCTAAAGTGTCTCCTTCTGCTTCCGCTTCTGTTCTAGTTCCTTTAAATTCCGTTCTTCCGTCCTCCAGTTTCTCGGTTTCAGAAACAGAAATAGAACCATCTATCCCTGCTCTTGATCTGAGAACTGGAACTCGGGAAAAAACTATAATAAAAAAGAAAATTACCCCAATAACTGGGGTAAAACAATTTCTGAAGAAATCTTATACTTGTTCATCTGTAGTAACAGGAAGAAGTTCTGGACCCGTTCCAGGAAAGAAACCTGTTGCTATAAAAAGTAAAAATTTAAAAAACACCAAAAGTAGTAAAAAAGAAAATGAAAAAGGAGGTTCCCCTACAAATCCTCCTAATTGCCCTTCTAAAAAACCTGATCCTTGCCCTTCTCCACCCTCAACATCTTCCAAGACGTGTGAGGGAAATATGGAAGTGGACAAGGACACACAACCTAAAAACCATCCTGTCACTACAGGACAGGAAAACGAAAAGGTTACAAAGGGACCATGTCCCTTCTAATATTTATTTATTTAAATTAGTATATTATTATATTTCTCTGTGTATATAATATGTACTGTTGAAATATATTATCATTAATTATCTATGTCCACGATCCCATTACCCACCCATAACCAGAACGACTCCCACATCAACAGTGTGGAAGAAGTTACGTTCTGTGTGTGGCCATGTTTCCTCTGCTCCTTTGGTTGGACTGATGCAGCAGGATATCCCATGGATGGGATATTGACTACAGACAGTCATCAAATTGTAAACATTTTGGGCTCATCCTTTTCTAGGTTCTCTTCAACTGCCGTGTATTATGATGCTTTTCGGACTTACAAAACTGCTCAAGAGGCCATGCCATTCACCATCGGCATATCACAGGATTCTCCGTTGAATGGCCCATTTACAATGGATGAATTGGAATCTGCCTTATTGTCGGCTACGGATTCAGCTCCCGGACCCGATAATATCGTATATTCTATGATTAAACACCTTCCAGAGTCGGGTAGAACAACTCTTCTCCAAATATACAATCGTATATGGGATGAGCATATCTTTCCTGATTCTTGGTTGGAGGCCATAGTAATTCCTCTATTAAAACCAGGGAAAGACAAAACTGATCCAAGTAGTTATCGTCCTATCTCTCTCACCAGCGTTCTATGTAAACTGGTGGAGAAGATGGTCAATCGGCGACTTGTATGGTACCTTGAAAGTAACCAACTGATCTGTAAAGAACAGTGTGGTTTCCGACAGGGAAGATCATCTATCGATCAGCTGGTTTTGTTAGAGTCGGCCATTCAAAATGCCTTTCTTCTTCGTTAGACACTTGTTGCGGTGTTTTTCAATCTTGAAAAGGCATATGATACGGCTTGGAGAAGAGGAATTCTAAATACATTACAATCTTGGGGTATTCATGGGAGAATCTAGCATTTATTAAACATTTCCTATCTAATCGATATTTTAGGGTGCGTCTTGGATCCACCTTATCAGATCGATTTTATTTAGAGAATGGTGTCCCTCAAGGCAGCGTACTTAGCGTCACATTATTTGCAGTTGCTATTAATAGCATCACTGCTAATGTCCGATTACCTGTCCACTGTTTTCTTTTTGTTGATGATTTTGCCATCTACGTGGCAACCAGAAACACGGCAACCGCAGAAAGAACATTGCAATTAGCGATCAACAAATTACAACCATGATCCAATCAGACAGGATTTAAGTTTTCCGCTGCTAAAACTAGATGCATAGCTTTTACTCGTCGCAGACAACATTTTAGTCCCATTTTATACCTAAACGGAACTCAACTTCACTCCGATAACACTGTCACATTTCTAGGTCTTATATTCGACCATAGACTCTTTTGGAACTCGCATGTGACAAATTTAAAATCACGCTGCATCAAGATCTTAGATATGATACAGGTTTTAAGCGGTTCTCATTGGGGAGCCGATGGAACCTGCATGCTGCGTTTTTACCGAGCTCTTATTCGATCACGAATTGACTATGGGTCCATAGTCTATTCGTCAGCTAGGTTATCGGTTCTTAAAAAGATTGATTCCGTTCATAACACTGCTCTCTGTCTAGCATCCGGAGCTTTTCGTTCTAGTCCCATTAGTAGTCTGCTTGTTGAAACGGGTGAGCCATCGCTCATGCGACGCAGACAACAGCTACAACTGTCATATATGTGTAATTTGCGCTCCAAACCTTTGCACCCTTCATATCATATTGTATTTAACAATCCATTATTTGCACAGTACGAATTCCGTAAACAATCCACTGCTCCTTTTGGGATCAGAACCATCCGTATCCTTAATAATCTGGGAGTAGCACTACCTCCTATATACGAAAATGCACCATGTTTTGTCGCTCCATGGTCGATTAGAAAACCTCATGTCGATCTCTCATTGTCAAGGTATCTAAAACAAACAACACTTGATGTTGTTTACCGTCAGGAATTTATATCCATATGCAAACGTTACCCATCAAGTCATATTATTTTCACTGATGGTTCCAAACTGCACAATAGAGTCGGATGCGCCTTTGTTCTGTCAGGAAACAGTTTCACTTATGGATTACCATCTTCCTCTTCTGTATATACAGCAGAACTTTTTGCAATACTCAAGGCACTCAATATTGTTCTACCAACACCGGAGCACCTTCTCATATGTTCAGATTCAAGAAGTTCACTTGAGTCCATTCAAAATATGTACTCTCCTAACCCTTTGGTCAAAGATATTCTGTGCTCTACGCATAGATTTTGGCTACGAGGCATGGGAGTGTCGTTTTGCTGGGTTCCGGGTCACGCCGGTATACATGGAAACACTAAAGCAGACCTAGCTGCTAAGGAAGCCACTTTCTTACAGCCTAGCGTGAATAGAGTAATGTCGTCCGACTTTATGTCCTCTTTACAACAATCCCTGTTTAGACAGTGGGAAGAAGAGTGGGTAGCAGTACAAGGAAATAAACTCCGCCAAATTAAAGATACCGTTCGGCCATGGATATCGTCAAACCGCCAAAGCCGTCGAGAGGAAGTGGTGGTTTCTCGCCTACGCATTGGCCACTCTGGGTTAACTCATGGGTTTCTGACGCGTCGGGGGCTACGCCGCTTTGTCCTTACTGCTTAAACCTTCTTTCTATTAAACATATACTTTTAGATTGTGAAAAGCTGAAATATGTTCGGAAGAGGTTTTGCCTACCAAATTGCATTCAGAGGATGCTGGGTGATGACTCCCAAACCATTAATATGGTGTTAGCATTCCTCCATCGGTTGAATGTAATTGGAAAAATTTAAAAACAATATACATTTACTTACGAAATTTAAATACCATGTTTAGATTTATTAATTGTTATTTTAATTAGAGTTTTATTCATTGTTATGTAACAGGGCCCTTTACAGCCCTGTGACAAGTTGTTATTATGTAATTATTGTTGTTATCGTTGTTATTGTATCGTGTAGTGTCTGTAGTGCGTGTAAATAAAAGTTTAATTTTATACCTGTGTGTGTGATAGTATGAGAATTATACAAATGCTCTTAGTTATCCAGGCGATGATAACCACCCAGGTTTTTCGCCTTTAAAAACCAAAAAAAAAAAAAAAAAAACACTGCAACTAACGATCAACAAATTACAAGTGTCGGTCACAACCACAACTAGTGTGAGTGTAGGTTGATGTTTTACATTTCGCGAAGGGCGTAGTGATCGCGGACAGTGTCTTATTTTTACAGTTTTATTTCTCATAACAATTTCTTCTTGTTAAAAAAGGAAAGTTGATTTTGAGTGCCTTGCTTTTAATACACAGTGGACACATGATTATTTTATGATCGATAACAATAATAAAGCTTTATGTCTTATTTGCAACGAGACTGTCGCTGTTCAGAAAGAATTTAATGTCCGTAGACATTATGACACAAAACACATGAGCAAATTTTAAAATTGCTTCAATGAAAAAATCGCTTTTAACTCAGAGACAAATTTTTACTAATCAATCTCAACAAAATGAGGCTGCTGTAAAAGCCAGTTTCAAAGTCAGCCATATTTTGGCTAAAGCTGGTAAACCCTTTACCGATGGCCAATTGGTGAAAGATTGCATTTTGGTGTCTGTGCAAGAAATCTGCCCTGATAAACTTTCATTGTTCAGTGCTATTAGTTTGTCGGCGATCATAGAGGCACAAAGTATGGAAGATATAGGAAATAAAATTGTTTATCAGCTGAAAGATGCTTGCAAGGATTTCGAATGGTTCTCAATCGCGCTGGATGAATCAACTGATGTTACTTACTCGGCTCAAGTTCTTTTATTTGATCGTGGCATGAACAGTGATTTTAAAATCACGAAAGAGTTGGCTGACGTTCACTCTATGGAGAGTAATGTGACGGGGGACGAAATTTTCGCTAAAGTGAAACCATTTCTAACCTTAGTCTTGATTTCAAACGTCTGAAAGGTGTTACTACAGATGGTGGAAAAAAATATGTTTGGTATAAAAACCGGAGTAGTGGGAAACATTTGCAATTCTGTAAAAATAGCTGGAAGTGTTCAACCCATGGTATTTCACTGCATTATCCACCAACAAGTGTTGCGTGGTAAACACATGGACATAGCTGAAGTAATGAATGTAGTTGTGAAAACAGTTAACTTCATCAGATCAAGTTCCCTCAAACATTGCCAATTTAAAAATTATCTTGCAGAAATTGACAGTGCATACCCTGATGTTTCCTACCATTCTGAAGTTCGCTGGTTGAGCAGAGGCAAAGTATTGCAGCAGTTTTTTGATCTTCGTGAAGTGATTGACATTTTTATGACTGAACAGCGTCGTCCTGTACCTGAACTTTCTGACAGTTGTTGATCTCACCTTACATATTTATTCTCTGAATTTGAAACTTCAAGGTGAAAACTCTTCGGTTTATGACTTATACTGGCATGTTAAAGCTTTAAAAAAAACTCATACTTTTTGAGAAGCATTTAGGATCTATGAACTTTGACCACTTTGAAAGTTGTAAGAACTTAAGTGCACTAAGCACTGCTCCCTTTCCCAAGAATTACGTTTTGGGAATCATGTCTAAGTTACGACAAGAGTTTGAAAACCGCTTTGAAGACTTCGACCGTGCATCAGAAGACATTCAGATGTATCAAAACCCTTTTAACTGTGACATTGACAAAGTGCATTCTGAAATTCAACTTGAAGTCATCGAGCTAACATCCAACGACTCACTCAAGTCGGATTTCCAGGAATGCTACAAAGAAGGTAACATACTTCCATTCTATAGTTCTCTCCCAGAAAAACACTTTAAAAACATCAAAAATCATTCTCGAGCTATGTTTTCTCTTTTTGGATTCACCTACAAGTGTGAGCAAACTTTTTCAAAAATGAAGTTTGTGAAATCTAAATACAGATCTTATTTATCAGGTGAACATTTAAAATCAGTCCTAATGATCGGAACTACAAAATTTGACCCTAACTGGACTGAAATTTTAAGTGGCAAACAAATGCAATCTTCTCACTAAACAACAATTATTGTTCTTTTTAACCTTCAGACTTGTTGTGTACTCATTTATTGTCAAGTTTTTCTCATCCTCATTAAAACTTAAAATACAATAAAATAAAGTTATATTACCGTACATTGCAATGATTTGGTTTTCTATCATCCTGTGTTTTCATTATGCCTACTTGAAAACTCCTTTTACAGAACAAATTTTATTTGTGGCAAAGAAAAATTATTTTAATTCAGTTTTCTGAACTATTCTAAATTTTAAAAGTTTACCTAATTTTATATTAGAAGTTATTGATAAATTATCACATGTAACTAAATTGTAAAGTGGTGATTGCCATAAACAGAATAAAACAGAAGATTATGACATAAATACATAGCTAGACGAATAGACAGACTGTATCTAAAGTCTAAACTGAAATAATGTTGGATTGTTGGCCCGCCTTTCCTCCAAAAATTTACAATGTGGCCCTTGAGTAAAAAAGGATGGAGACCCCTGTTGTAATCCATAGCAATGTTGTTTCATTTTTTGCAGGTAGAATAGATAGTCTAGGCGATTTGATACCAGCAAAATGAAACAAAAACCGTTTGTGTATAGAACAAGATATTTCACAACACTTTATAAAAATAATTGCACTAAAAATCACAATATAACACAGTTTTATAAACTATAAACACTTTCAATTTACTAAGATATCAAGACGAATAAAACTTACATCAAACGCTTTGAGATCAAAATATAAAATGGTGGAAATTCGGTTATAGAACGCTTCTTTTACATTATGTCTGTGCCAACTAAATATCACTTAAATTATTTGAACTGAACACAGAATAAAACTTTGGAATTTTCTTTTTAAAACCATATATTAAACATCTTATGAATAAATCGATTTCTGATAGTAAAAATTTATTTAAAAAATGCTTGCTTATTAGCCGAATCTTTAACCAATGACAAGCCTTTATTGTAAATTCGATATCTCGAAACCAAATATAGTCTTATCTGATATCTAAACACACCACTTGAAAGATAAAAGTCTGATTAATCCAATGCTGTGATAATCTTTGTGATAATTGACAACTGTGAGGAGTTGCAGACCGTTGAAAATGATAAAGTTTTACGTTCTTAACGTTGCGATTTCGCACCGAAAGCAGCTGTTTCACATTCCACAATTTTGAAACGATGATTTCGTATGTAAATATACGTTTTACGCAAAAGTTTTAAATACAAAAATTATAGTTTAATTCATTACCTTTCCAACGGTACCGGTTTTATTTCGATTGGATGATAATAAGTGTTTTAAATAATGGAATATGCAAATTAACGCTAGTTTACGAGCGGGTTGCATTTGCGCCCGAGAGACTGCAGTCTGCCTCTTTAAGGGTTAAAGCTTGTAGCTCGGAATAAACTTGTATTTTCAGGCTTACGAAGCGATAATTGGTGGTGCCGCTTCATAAAACCATACATCCAGTTAACTCCAGCAGCCTGAGTTTTGGTCCAGGAAGGAGGAATTATTAAAGATAATTTTTGAGCATACTCAAATGTAAATTCTCTTAACTTTGGGTGATAGGCCATAGTGCATTTTGTAGCATTTTATCAAATACTCTGCTAGTAATACCTCTTGTTCGGAGGAAAATACCTGTCTTGTGACATATTTTGACAAAGTCCTCTCCTCTGGAACGGCTAAGGGCAGGGGCAGTGGTATTGCGTGTTCTACATCCTCGATGTCCTCCTCTTGATAAGATGTCTGAGGTATAGCCTCTTGTAATGGTGCTACAGGCTGATTTTTTTTTTTTAAGTTTCATGCCATACTGCAGTGTTGCAAAATGCACTCCGTGAGTAGCAGCCGCGGCCCTTAAAGATGAATTTCTATTATTGATGTCATTTATAGCTGCTGCTACAGCGGCTTCATCAATATTAGAATATATCGATACAAAAATATCAAGAAAGACCACAATCTCTTTTAGCAAAAAAAAAAATATTTATATGTATCCATTTCCTACATGAGTCTAGACCACTGAAACATTTGCAGGAAGTGAAGGTGTGTTTAGGAACAGACTGAGCTGGATAGTTGGTTTCCTGGAATTCAAATTGGCGGGGAATTCAAATTGGTGGGATGAAAGTGCCCAACTCTCCCCTACTATAAGTTTCAACGGCAAAAATTTACATTAACGCTCCAGCAAATATGTAGGCCTATGTTATACAAAACAACTTAATTGATGTTAGCAACTTATATAATGTATTTTAACAATGTGTATAATGTGAAATTATAAATTAATAGAAATTAATTTTTGTTAAATACTAGCCTATCTTCCTTCTGTAAACGTATATAATTCCTAAAAATGGCTGTTTGATTAAATGACAACACATAAGTAAATATATTTTTGTGATCTGGTTTAATTAGAATTAAATAAATAGAATGTTTTACAGGTAAATACAATTTGATAAAATTTTTTTATGTAAAGTTTTGAGAGTTTCATTCAAACAATTCAAATAGGAAGTAGCCTTTGGCTGGTGTAAGATTAGTTTCTAATGACGAGCCCCAAAGTTGGCTGCGCCATTTTGTAAGATTAGTTTCTAATGACGAGCCCCAAAGTTGGCTGCACCATTTTGTAAGCTTAGTTTATAATGACGAGCCCCAAAGTTGGCTGCACCATTTTGCAAGATGCTCTGCTTACAAAAAAAAAAAAAAATATTAATTTGCTTCGATGCAGTTGCACTGCAAGACTCTACTTTAATTTTATTTTGTCTCGGGTTGTGAATTCTATGACCTGATTGAATATTTATTTGTGAAGAGGATTAGATTAGGCCAAACAAAGTAGACAATCTAGAAATGACCTTTGACATTTATTAATATCATATATATAGTAAACAACAATTTAAAAACAGTCAAATATATACAAGTTATAGGCTACAAAATTTCAAAGAGAGCTGGTGATTTATAAATGAAAAAGAATTTAAGTGCACTGTACATACCTACGAAAAGGCAGACTCACAAACTTATTAACTTTAAAAAATATAAAGCAAAAACAAAATACTCGCACGCGCAACACTGTTGTAGTCTATTTCATTGTCCGATTTACAGTCACATTATTTAGAAGAAAACTTGAAAAGTTCGTCGATCGCAATACACACCATTGTCGATGATAACTATTAACTTTCCTAAAAATTTAAATAAGTTTTTCTATACTTCACTGTCTTGTAAAATTCACATTTTAAAACAAAATTACTTACTGAGTAAAACAGACGTCTTACTAAGTTGACGTCTGGGTGAGAACTGAGAAGTGATGCTAGCGTGATTCTCCCACCGCTGTGATTCTCCCACCGCTACCTTAATTTGGCGTCTCTTTTCTCTCCACCAATCAGGAACGTCTGACAACACACAGATGTTCAAAGTTGCGTCAGATTCTTTTGGTTGCTAGATATGTGTTTTTACTGGATCTTGCATGTGAAATATCATGTAGACCATTTTTCCTGGAATTAGCTTGCAGGTGTTGGTTCTTATCTCATCTAGACGTTAAGACGCTTCTTTGTCTAACTGCATCTTAAAACTCGTATAGTTTCCGCGTCTTGAAGTCAGTGCATAAACTGTCCATTTTCTCAAACTCCGCATTTAAATTGAATATAATAATTGATTTTAATAATTGTCTGCCTTTTACATTTATTCAAATTAATATTGAAATTGACTTTAAAATTTGTCTGTCCTTTTAGTCTATTTCCTTTATGTTAAAATTGCTTCTAATTATTAAGCTCTCTTTCTAAATACATTTGCAATGTAAATTAAATTAAATTCAAAAATAAAAAATGCTCTCTCGAATTAAAATTGACTTATGGTCCCTATTCTATATTATTATTGTACTTTGGGAAGCTGGAGATGTTACAAAATCCTCAAACATGAGACAAATCTTTCAATTTGAACTCATGTTTGATGACTCCCAATCACCAACTTGACAAAGTACACTTCAATTCCAAAATCCCATTACATAACACAAATAGTTTTTAAATTCAAATTTCTTAAAATAAACATTGATACACAAATATAAAACACAAATCTTACATTCCATTTATCTCTGAAATATGAATTTACAATGCAAAACACAAAAATCTAACTTCAAATATTCAAGTTCAAGTTCGAATTTCACTTCACCTAAGAAATTTCTGAGTTCAACAGAGTTCGAAATTCACTATGAGAAATATTAAAAATCAAAAAACACCTGAATACACAAAATAAATCAATATTATATATATATATAATTTTATACACAACAGGTATGTGAAATATTGAAATAAATTCAAAGTCTTTATAAATTCCCTTTAGAATTTACTAAACCATTGTATCACCTTCCTATCATCTACCTACTTGTGCCTAACACCTATCATCCTATCTTGCCACACATATGATAATTTTCTATAATTAAAGTGAACTTCATGTATTGACATTAATTTACATAACAATTTTATGGATTGTAATTTGTGATGTGGCACGTCATCTGACCAACATCTAAATTGAGAAGGTTTTTTATGGACCCTACAACCTGAAATCACCAGTGCATACTCTCTTGAATGTACACTGACTACTTAGCCATTTTTTTAGGGACGCCCTACCCTTTAAATCACCAGATATGACTCAATATTGCTGTCTCTATGACCCACAACAATGGCGTATCAAATCATACCTGGCTACACTACTACCGAAGCAGATTTTCATAATTCATGTTATTCAACATTTCAATTCAAATTACATACTTATTAATGATGTATAACCCTACTAACGTTACCACTATTTAATAATCTAACACCTAGTAATAAATTACGTCGGAGTAGAAGTTTTCTTTGTAACGCAGTACCTCCTCAACTCTACCACATTATAAGTACCTATCTCCTTACCACTACTTAACTATCTTTTTTTAGTTATTATAAAATTAAGTTTCATTCAACTATCTACTTTATTGAATACCCTTCTGGTATTCCTCTTTCATGTTTAATTCTGATAACTCGCAGGACACTTGTGCTGTATCTGGAAATGACTTGTCTTTGGATATGTGCCAGTTGGTATCTGTGCCTACTCAATTCAACACAGACCTGTAACACACCCCCCAACAATTCACCCCCCTCAAGCACTGCCTATAATCCTATAGTGTTTTGCCTTCTTATTGGTTGCATGAAACTTCTTTCACTCAACTAACTTATTATAATTAAAATACATCTATATTTAATCTCAACTCAAATTAACTTACAAGTCACAAAATTATCAATTATGTATTTTCAAAATATTAACTTTATAAAAAATGAACTATTCCTCTTTAAATCAATAAACTTGTTTAATTCTTTTGAATTTCTTAAATCTTTATTTTCAGGCAATTTCAACTTTATTAGGCCTAGCCTATACTTCAAAATTTCACTAACCCCTCTTTCAATTAACCAATATCTATTAAAAACTGTCTTTAATTCATTTTCTTTCTTAAATAACATTTATTTTAACTTTTAATCTTTAAATTCCAGTATACACCAACTTTAGAGTCCTTGTCGATTTTATTTGTCTTCAAACTAACATTACTATTCTTCAAATCTTCATTTCCTTTCAGCAAAATTATCTAACCTCAAAATTAACTTCAAACTTCTTCATAAACAAACGATGATTCACCATCAAAAAACTCGCAGAAACATAACTATAGGAGAGCTTCCTATCCGAAGACTTTTTCTTCAAAAACACGTAGATATCATATAACCATAGGGGAACTTCCTAGGCGAAACATTCGCTTCTAAACTCGCAGACGTAACTTCTAACTATTCCTCAAACAACGACATTTTGAGTCGCAGACATAACCTCCAATTAATTCTTCTAAGATGTATTTTGCTTAAATTCCATGTTCTGATGACTTGACGCAGACTCCTTTTTTTTAGCTTTACATATTTAATTCAATAATCCATTTTTGGATAAAACCTCTTAATAATTACTTATTACCTTTTACTTAATTTGCTTTCAAAAACATCTCTACCCCCACTCAAATATGTTATTTAACCTTTGAGAGGTGACACTGATTTTAAAACACCAAAGGTGACACACTCCAGGTTTTTAAATAACAGCAAAAATGGCGAAATAAATACAACAATGTATTTGTTATTATTACATAAATTTATAAAACAATAAAAAGTAGTGCAATTCCTGTATTTAAAAATGTATGTCCGTTTATAAAGTTTAAAAAAAGTTAAAATTATAGAATAAAAAACCAATAGGTATAAAATGTATAATGTCTCTGTTGTTCTGGAGAAGCCCTTGACGTTCTTATTCTGAATCCATCACATCATCGTTTTCTTGCACACAATTCAACCGCTTTTATTTCAGTTGAGTTTGAGGTTTACTGTGTCTTTCTAGATTGTAACGATCTTTGTTCTTATTTATATATATATTGGTATTTGTGACAATATCCTCGATCATTTCACCAGTAAAGAAGAGTTTAAATACCTCCAAAGGTGACTTGCAATTCCTTGCTGCAGGGTTGACGTAGCTAAGACGAACTCTACCAACATTCCTTGCTCTCGTTTGTCCTTGGGTAGCCATTGGCTCTACATTCCACAGCATTTTACCATCTTTACTTAAATAAGCAGATTTTCCATTTCTTCTCTTGACAATTACATTTCTCTGTAATCGTAAGTGTAGAGGAATTTCTTCAATGTCGTCAAAGTCATCAAAATCTGTAGAAGTTAAAATATTTGCATCCTCTGCCTGCTGCAATTCTGGTTCAACTACATCTTCTCCTATTTCCTGAAAAATTCCGAAGCCATCATCATCGTCTTCACTATCATTATTTTCTTCATTAATAAGCTGCAAAATTAATTTCTTCCACTCTCCTCTGCAAAAAGCTGCCTTACAAAATCATTGGACTGCGGTCTTCCACTTAAAGTATCTTCCTCTCGCTCAACACTCCACAAAAGTCTATTTATTCGGCGTTCCTTGTCAGAATCCATTGTATTTTATAATAAAAACTTAAACGGTTGAATAACACTTAAACCAACAACTAAAATTATAACTTAAAAAAAACACTACTTTAAATACACAATACAAAATTGAACATAAAAGGTGACACACGGAGGTAACGTCCGGGTTCTCTATACGCGAACGGTGACACACGTAGTA
The DNA here is from genome assembly GCA_018207615.1 of Philaenus spumarius. Classification (NCBI taxonomy): domain Eukaryota; kingdom Metazoa; phylum Arthropoda; class Insecta; order Hemiptera; family Aphrophoridae; genus Philaenus; species Philaenus spumarius. Next base: position 16,804 of record JAGFPH010005655.1, read on the forward strand.
TTTGACCGTGCCCTCAAGTGATCTGCCGGCCGACTGACCCTACAGGGTTGGTGAGAGTTGAAAGTGTTGTGGGGGGAGTTCTAGGAAGGAATGGCAAAAGGTACATCAGTACTGGCGCGATCGGGCGAATAGAACGGCAAACTATAAATAAATTACTTGACACCCGGAGAAAAACTCCGTGATGTCACCTCTCAAAGGTTAAGATTCTAAACTTTTAAACTCCATTTATAAATTATATTTCCTTATTAAACTAAATTTAAAATTGCCTTCATTATACCATTTATTTAGAATTATTACTTGTTATGTTAATTAGAGTTTTATTCATTGTTATGTTACAGGGCCCTTTACAACCCTGTGACAAGTTGTTAGTGTATAATTATTGTTGTTATCGTTGTTTTTTTTTTTTTATAGTGTATCGTCTGTAGTGTGTGTAAATTAAAAGTTTAATTTTATACCCGTGTGTAATTGTATGAGCATTATATGAATGCTCTTCGTTATTCAGGCGAAGATAACCACCCAGGTTTTTCGCCTTTAAACCCAAAAAAAAAAAAAAAAAAAAAAATTATTATTTAGAAACAACCTATTTATTAAAAATTCACATTAGTATTCATTAAGTCAAACTTCCTTACCATATTTTTCAACTATCACTAAAAAACCAACTTATTTATTCCTACACTATCTGTCCAAAATTTACTTTAGCGCCACCCTTTAGAAATAATGTATTTTATCCAAACTTTACAATAACACCACTACCTTAATTCAACCTTCTTACGCGTATTTTTTTTTTACACCTCTTTATTACATCACTTCAGTATTTTAGACAAAACTTTTTTGTCCATAATCTTTCTTACGTTTCCTCTCCGGCATCTTCAAAACATGTAGGCCTAACCTATGTTTACTTCTTTTGTTTACCCTTCCATAGAAGTTTACTTTCCTATAGCCAAACCTATAATCCCATTTTGATTTCTTTTGTTTACCACTCTTCCTTAATATTTCCAAAATTTTCTCTACATTATTCCCAATACTTTCACTAATATACAAGTCAAACAATTCTTCTAAATTCACTTTGAAATTATACCTAGGCCTATTTACTTTCACTTTCTTAAATTTGTTTCCTACTTTTACATTTTTCAAACCTACTTCCCCAATATTTTCTTTTAACACGACCTCTATTACTTTATTAATTGTTTTGTTGACATTCCTTGTGTATCCAACATTACCTAAACCATCTAAGAAGTCTTTACCTATTTGGTCACCTTCGACTCTACCACTATCTCTAACTATAATGTTTTTGTTTCTTTTAAAACTAACCTCCACTACTTTACTATTACGATTAGGCCTATTCACAATTTCTGCTTCCATTCTACTATTTTGTTCAACTTGGATATCTGTGTCGACCACCATATCATTAGCTACAGCTAATGTACCATTTATCTCATCAACCAGACTTAAGCCGCGTTTACACTTGTAGCTGGAGAGCTATATAGTTGAGCTATCCGACTGCTACATAGCTCGGCTATATAGCTTGGTTAAATAGCTCCACTTTATTCTAATGTAAACGTTTTTCTAGCAACTAAATATAGCTGTACTGAAGTTGACAATTTATTTCACCTCAAGATGCCGAACAAGAAAGTACTTCTTGCTGCTGCTGCTGCTGCCGCTGCAACAGTTATACTTGCTACAAAAACGCAGATATTGGGTAAAACCGTCTCTTGAATGTAGAAGCAAGTACAGTGGTAGTGATTTTTTGAAAGATTTACTTGAAGATGATAGAGACGATATGGGTAATACGTCTATTTGTGAAATTCGATGTGATGGAAGTTTTAAGAATTTTTTGAGAATGACCAGTTGTGATTTCGAATATTCGCGTTATTGGACCAAAAATTGGAAAGAAAGACACAAATTTTAGATACGCTATTCCTGCACGTGAAAAACTTGCTGTAACTTTAAGGTTCCTTGCTAGTGGAGATTCTTATCAGAGCTTAAGTTACCTGTTTAGAATGTCAAAATCAACAATTTCACTCTTCATTCCTGTCGTATGTGATGTACTTATTGAGGCATTGAAAGAATACATCAAGATAAGTTTGAACAAAGAGTTTAATTATAATTGGACGTTTTTCATTAAATCTATACATATAAAAGGTAAAGCCCTCACTCACTCACTCACTCACTCATCATCACTAATTCTCCCACTTCCCATGACACTAGTGAGATGAAATTTGGCATGTGTATACTTTGTGATAAAAATAGGAAAACTAAAGAAATTTCATTTTGATATTCAAATTTTTAGGGGTAGTTTTGGGGGTTTAGGGGTAGTTTTGACTGATCACAGTTTCTCAAAAACCATGCCACATAGGAACTTGAAATTTGGTACAAATATTGATCATAGGCACTAGAGGCACATTAAGATTGGATTTTAAAAGATTTGGCCTGTAAGGGTTGAAACAACCCCTAAAACAACAAATATTATTTGTTGAATATCTAAAAAACCTTAATTCCTAGGAATACGAAATTTAGTACATGTATTTTCCACAGGGGCAAGAGGCGAACTGGAAAATGATTTTAAAATATTTGGCCTGCAAGGGTTAAAACAACCCCTAAAACAATAAATATTCTTTGTTATATATCTCAAAAACGATACAACCTAGGAACTTGAAAATTGGTACACGTACAGCTCATAGGCACTAGAGGCACACTAAGAACGAATTTTAAAATATTTTTAGTGTAAGGGTTGAAGCAACCCCTAAAACAATAAATATTGTTTGTTATATATCTCAAAAACCTTACGTCCTAGGAATATGAAATTTGGTACATGTATTTGCCACAGGGGAAATGATTTTAAAATATTTGGCCTGCAAGGGTTGAAACAACCCATAAAACAATAAATATTGTTTCTTATATATTTCAAAAACCTTACCACCTAGGAACTTGAAATTTGGTGCACATATTGCTCATAGGCACTAGAGGCGCACTAAGAAAGCATTTTAATAATATTTGGCCTTTAAAGGTTGAAACAACCCTTAAAACAATAAATATTGTTTGTTATATATCTCAAAACCTTACCTCCTAGAAACGTGAAATTTGGTATACATATTTGTCATAGGGACAAGAGGCGTACTAAGAAAGGATTTTAAAATATTTGGTCAGTAAGATTTGAAACTATTACGAATGGGCTCTTCTCTATTTATCTCAGAGTGGGCTACTCGCTTGGCTCTAACTTTAAGTGAGAGGGTACAAGGATATATCATACATATAAAGATACATAAACGTATATATTTTATTCTGAAGATCTACTATATTACATTTGATTCTACACTGTGTGAAAACTAAAATCAACCTTAGTCTAAATCATTTACACTACGGGCAAAACTGAGTACAAAATTTCTACTCCCCAAATATGAATTCTTTTAAATATAAATGTAACACTCCCAATAGATTAACCCACAGAAACTGACTCTATATCCATAATTTACATAAAACAATTATCCTTTTAATTCACAAACTGTGTCCTCACCTTTACTCTGTCCTGGTGGCTCTCCTTGACGCCCACCCTGGTGTCTACACCCCGAAGCCTCCGGTCTCCCGAGACCTCTCTTCCACCCCAGAACCTTTCCAAAAAAAGCCCCTCCTTCTAATGTGTTCTGTCTATTTAAAACCTCTGTTCCCCCTCTCAGTTTTACCAGTTTCTTTCTTACAATTATGTTAGCCTACTAAAAAATGCAACTCAATGCGATTTCCTTCATTCCTAATTGCTTAACTATCTATTCTATTTTACAGTAATATTACATAATGTTGCTGGCTAATACAATTCTGCTATTTTTAAACAATTATCAACATTGTTTTTGTGTATGTAACTAAATTACCTAACAACTCATTCTATTTCGTAACAAAACAAACCCTAAAACAATAAATATTGTTTGTTATATATCTCAAAAA
>JAGFPH010005655.1:54695-74331 GCA_018207615.1 Philaenus spumarius
AACATACAACAGATGTTGTCAACTGCCCCATAGACGCTACAACTTCGGCATCAACATTAGGCCCCACCCACCAAATATCAAACCTATTTGATCTTACCTCAACATTGACATCAACATGGAATATCAACCACCAACCTGCCCACAGACATTCAACATTGTTGTCAACATGACATGTTGACAACAAGGTTGGCGACCAAGTTGATCATCTGTGGGCCCTTTTAGAGAAAACAACAATTATGGCAGAAAAGTAACACAAACTATAAAATGAACATCTTAGGTAAGAAATAAGTTAGAGATACCTAACTAAGTTAGAGTTACCTGTTAGAGATATTTGAAGAGGTTGAAGTGGACAGTGTCTGTGACATGCTACTTGAACCGGACGCCATCTTGTAAATGTACTTGTAGCTCCTCCCACAAGCTAGCTGCACTGCCCACGGCAGTTGATTAGTGCTGCTGAGTGTTAAAAAAGAGTACTAGAAGTGCTGCAAGGTTTTTAAAACGATTTTGCTGTGGTTGTGTAAATGATTTATTTGCTGCACCTGTAGGTGACACTGGGAATTGGGGAGTTAACCTGACATGAAGTCATTTTTGTCGCAAGGCGTCGCTGAGTAAAGCAATACATTTCTCATCAAAAAAGTTGCAACAAGGAATAATCGAATAGGGTTTTACATTAAAAAAGACTATACTACTGTATACTAACTAGATCTTACTACTACCAAAGCGATGTTTGTGGCAAGGCTAGTAGCACGCTGAGTGCTGTTTATCTCTCCCCCTCCAGTGATGTCCAGGCCACAGCTCTAGATATTCCGTGCTCAGTGTAAGTTAGTAACTTAATCTTCAAATCAGCTGGAGTGTTAATGTAGGCCTATACTTTCACCGTTTCAACTACTCTTTTACAGCTAGAGATACAATTGTATGGGATTTTAGTATTTGTTTAAACATTTTAATAATTTTAGCCAAGTAATAAACATTTGTAGCTGAATATTTGGATTGTATTTTAAAATCGTGTTATCGTATCAGGTATATACATTTTTTTCCAGTGCTATATAAGTTACCATTATGTATTTCATTGTATAAAATAATTTTGCATGATGGCATATAGGCCTATTTTTAACAATATCTTTTTGGCAACTCTAATCTGGCATTCTATATGGGTCATTCTTAAAAAAAATTGAATTATTAATTTTTTTTAATTTGAAAAATAATTACCAGTTAGTTTTAAACATATGGGTCAATCCATATGAAGTGATTCAATAAGGGTTGCTTGACCTTTTTTAAAAATATTGATTTTTTTTATAAGTGGTTACCCTATAATTGTTCAAAACAGTTAAAAATTTTGTTTACCTTGCACCATTACTGAATGGCGGCCATTTTTATTTATAAGCGCACAACGGTTTTTCAATTAGCATTAATTTGAATATCTCTGCACTAGGTTAAGTTACAACATTGCAATTGACATGATTGTCTTTAGAAAAATCTCCTCTACAACATTGTTTACACAAAAAACCCTAAATTCAAAAATAACCAGTCAAAATGACCTCCAAAGTTTGATATTGAAAATTTAGAAAACCCACTTTTTAGACCCAAAAATGACAACCAAGGAAAGATTTATCAGAGTTTATTTTTTTCTGTAGTTAGATATCATAAACTACTAGCCTTATATAGAACAAGAACACTGACAAATGTTTCCCTTTTTTTATAAATTTTTGAAATTTGAAAATCTGTAATTTTAGAAAAGTTTGGGGCTAGTTATCTCTGGTGGGACTGAATATAAAAATTAGATTTTTGCACATTTTGTACACCTATATGAAAAATACCTATATTTTGTACCTATATTTTGTACAGCAAAGTACTATAAACATTTCAACATTGATATTTGACTGTGAACAAATATGAGTTTTTGAAAATGAGGAAATAATTCACATTACGCTACAATTGATCTTATGGCTGTTCCCTAATTCAAGTGTGATACTGGCCAGATGTAATAAATTATTATTAAAGTTATAATTAAGGTAATGAGTTATGTGCAAAAATTTGAAAAATTACATATGAACTAAACATTTACATTATCTTGACAAATTTAAAATAAATATTTTCAATTAACATACTTTGAGGGGCGGTGCTGTCTAATCCTAGTGGTGATTGTTTAGAACACTTATTTCTTCAGAAAGCTTTTGTGATATAGAATAAGACCTCCCAGTTGCTGTGGTAAGTTCAAGCACTGAAAGCTTCCTTAATACATTTTTCATTGGTATCCAAACTTTGTCACTAGTAGATTTCTTGAATGACGTTCTTTGGCCAGCAGGGTGGTAAACATTCACAAAAACATCATTGTTTCCCAAACTTATACTTTCAACCTGTGCAAGCCACCATTGTCTATCATACACACATGCCACTATGTCATTCACTTTTAAAGACAAAGATGTAATTTTACTGACACAATGATCCTCGTAAATTTCGGTTTCTGAATGTTATATAGCATCGAACTAAGTTTTCTGCAATGCCAAGGAATTTGTTAAATTGCCTTGTTCCTTTTATTGCTATGCAGTTTTTAAATCTGGTTTGAAGTGTTGTTTTGATATGAAGAACTATTTCTTCTTTCTTGATGAGAAAATAGGTGATGCCTTTAATATTATCCTTGCAAAAGGCATACATGTCCTCTATTGTAAGAATTTGGTCAGTGGTAGTTCTCTGTAGGCTTGCTTTACTCACTCACGTTTTGTTGTACCTCCTACTCCATCACATGCATTTTTACCATGACAAGAGGCAAAAAATGCCATTCGGCCTCCAACCCGTAATCTACTTTGTGGTTGCAAAGATTTGAAAATTTATTTTAGTTCTTGTATTGACTACCACATCCATCTGAAAAGTATATGAGCTTCTCAAACTTGGGCAACTTTTCTTTTATGTAATTTGTTACATACTTTTGAAACACACGGACAGCCGAAGTGTTGTGCTTCAAGTAGTCGCTTAGAAAGCAAATTGAAGAACTGAAAACGTCATCTTTCTCATTTTTGAAGTACAGAACAAATGGATGCACTGTTGCCTGGTCATTGACCCAGTGGTACCCTTGTATTTCATCCTGGACCACAAGTGTAAAGTTTTCTGCAAAATCAGCTAGGACTATGCATTCAGTTTCATAAAGTTGTGTTTCTTGTCCTTCAAAAACTTACTTTGAAGTTAAGAAACATAGTGATGACTTTTGAGATTAAGTTCTAAGTTTACAATTAAAGATTCAAATTACTCTTCCTGAGATTTAACCACTGTTATCATTTCAGCCCTGTCGGTTGTGACCCACTGTTTGAAGATAACATTGTCGGGCATTTCCTCCTTAGATTCGTTAAACAATTCAAGAGCGGTTTCTTTACCAGGTCATTTATAACACAAACTCATATGCAGTCATAATTGTTAGTGACACACACCATTAAATCTATTAACTCTTTGTAGTTTACATTGACTTTTGAACCGGCAATCATCAGTTTGACATTATGATGATATAAACAAACACATATGGAGTGTGTCCCTAAGGAGCCGGCCAAAATGCACCACTGAGGGCGAAGGTCACAAAATTTTGACCTTCCAATTTAGCATTCAGGATGAGCAGTTTTGAAAGCTACATAAAGTTTATTTAAATTTGATAGCACTAGTCGTTTCTGCTTTGTTACTTTAACTCCATAAAACTCTTTTGCTATCTTTGCTATCCAGACATTCTACTGTTTTCATCATCTTCAAAAAACTGCTGTATCTTTTCAATTGTTTCTTCACTTATAAATCCTTTCTTCTTTCCTAAAACTGGTAGAGTGCTTTGATCTTTCACTAAATTTCGGGTCAGTCTAACCAAATGATCAGAAACGTTGAACTCGTGAATTATTTTTTCTCTTGACCATGAGTCAGGGAGCAAACTTAAAATTTTAACTTTTTCCTCTTTAGGTATCACTGTACTTTTTAATTTCTCGATTAAGCTTAAACATTCAGTGTCGGATGATTCTGAAGGTAGGTTTTCTTCTTTTTTAGAAATACGGTTGTTATCTGCATTATTAAAGCATGATTCTAAGTCTTTTCTAATTTTGTCTGAAATTCGTTGTACTTTATTTGCAATAACTGCTTTTCTTTTTCCGCTGCTCGATTTTATTATTTTTGAAGCTGGAGATACCTCTAAATTAGAACAAGCAAAATCCAATTTGCTAATAGCTTCCTCATTAGGAATATAAATGTCATTAACAAGGTTACATGATTCTGGTTCTGAATTCACGATAAATATTTTTGAGTAACAATTTGGGCACAGGGAATTTCCAGGAATAGCATTAAATTCTACTTGGGAAGCTGTTTCACTCGCACTTAACAATAGCAAATGTTCAAGTTTTATTTCCCTCAAACCTTTAATAACTGTAGCATCCTTTAGGGATCGGAGAATTTTTTCCAAAAATGTGATTGTACTTCAGAATATATATTTTTTCTCATGATACTCACAAACTGACGACAGAAGAACTTACTCTTAATTTAAACAAAGTTTGTTTATCTTCATCAAAGTCATTAACATTTTTTAAGTTTTTTAAAACTGAACCATAAACTGTTTTGTGGCACACTTCACTTACTATCTGCATCCATTTACTTAAAAAACTTATTTTAAAATAGGAAAATACTTTTAAATGTATTTATTATTAAACTTTAAAATTATTTTGTATTTTATTAAATATTATTACACTCACGACATAAGGACATAACATATTCTACACTCTTAATGAAGTATGCACATTGACTCTAACAGAGATTTTTGAACAGACTGACTAAAACAATGCCACATCCAGCAAACATAGTGGTGGTGTACACAGTTCATGTACAGACTTGTCACTGATTACTGGGATCCTTTGCAGACTTGTTACTCTGTCCACTGAGCTCCTGTACACACTTGTCTTGATTACTTATCTCATGCACAAAACTGTAGCCTTTTCAAGAATAGAGAAATTTCATATTTTTATTATTTTACTTTTACCATCTTGAACTTATATTAATGTGCTACTTAATTAAGAATAAACCTAGATGTAAATTGGCAATTTTTTTAAACATAGAACTAAGGCAAAAGCTTAAATTGTTAGTATTAAAATAAATAATACTAACTAAATAAAGGGTGATAGTGTTAACTAAATATAGGTTACAACTACATTTTATTACAATGAAACAATAAACCATTTAAATAAATAGAAAAGTAGAAAGGCAACTAATACATATGTACATAAAAGGATACAGTCATCATATTGTATGGTCATTTGGCCAATGGCATAATGATGGCAGTGTTGTCCGGCTATAAACATACTGTGCTTGTCAACCGTCTAACATCAATTAAATTTTCTTTGTCTTTTGACCAACTTATCTCATGATTTCTTAAAGTACCAGTAAAGGTTGGTTCAAACACTTTAATCTTATCTATTTCATCAATCTCTGCTTCTGTTACATGATATATATTTACACCTGTACAATTTATGTTAAGTTGGTCTACAAGTACAGTAATGCTATGGCCCATCGCTCACATAGTGAATTTTATTTAGAGTAGGAACAATGGTTTTTACCTTTTCGATAACGGGTTTAAGATGAGCGAATATAGTAACATTATTATACCTTCGATCTTCCGATACTGTGCAAAACGGAACACTTTGAATTGTTCCTTCCTAAAACTACAGAAGTATGAAGTGACACTTGATTTCGGCTACCTCCAAAATGCATGGACTGGACTTCTTGACTGTACTTACAATTGTAGTTTTCGGAGAAGTCCACGTGGATCAATACTTCATCAACTCTGAGGCTTTTTTTAATGAGTTTAATGGATTTATATTGGTGTTTGATGTTACAAATATGGTGGGCAAATTTCGGCAACATTGATTTAAATACTGTAACAAGTCCTTTTATTGTAGTTTGGATCTCATTTTTAATGACTTTCCTAACAATCTTCTTTCTTCCTTTGATTTCTATTTCATTTTTTTTATGAACCCATTGATAATACTGAACAGTATCGTTTTCATTACATAAGTGGAACATAATTTCTCTCACTGCAATTCATACATTTTCTTTCCAAACATCTTTCTTCCATATTACCATGACAAGTGATAGTTTTTAATACTTCATCAGGACTTTTTTCTGAAATTAATTTTAAGCTGTGCAATTTTGTGACAACTAATGACATGTAAGAATGAATTTTACACAAACAACTGTCACGATCCCTGCAGTTTGGAGACACTATCCAGAAGGGTCTAAGTTTGTAAAACTCCGAATAACTTAGTTCATTATGATCTGTGTAATCATGCACAAATTTTGCATGCAAACTTTTTAGAGTGTCATTTAAGGTTCTCTTTTGCAATTTATTTTTCTGTCAGGTTACAGTGTCTTTCTTACCAGGGCACTGCCTACTATTCTCACCACGTTCTAAAAACTCTTGAATGTCCTTCCGGTTTTTCACTCTTTTCTTTATTTCATTTCCAGAGAGTGGATTATTATTTAATGTTCGTCGAGAAGCCATTTTCATAACATTGGATAACATTATACTTTTTGACAAGTTTTCCTGAAAGAAATCTGGCAAAGTATCTTTTGTCCTGAACATTTTTTACTTCTGAAAAGTTTTTTTTAATCCAATTTTTTTAAACTTCTCCAAACAGTTAGTCTTTTTAATGTTCTTAGGACACTTCCTGCCTTGTAGAATTACTCTTGTATTCTTGGAAGGAGTTGTTTTTGTAAGTTTTTCTAATCTCTGCGCTCTTTTCCTATACTTTTCAACCTGTTTTTTCAATGCTTTATTTTTATTGGTTAGTTTTTCTAATACCTTCCTTAATTTTCTTTTTTCCTTTCTGACTTTTTTCCCAGTTTTAACTCTTGAAGTAGAGGGAGGAGTGTTCACATTGTGGACATTAACATTCACACCTTGACTTTGAGGAGGAGTATTGGCATTTATTATCTCTTCAACATTTTCTTGTCTTTTAACATTTTCATGATATTTTTACTTTCTCACTATACTATATATGTAGTATAGAGAAAGTTTAGTAATCGCATAAAAAATCGATGTTGAGATTTTTGTGGAATTATCCGTTTTGGGACCACCTGAGTCCAAAAAAGTGGGTTTTACAAAATGTCTGTATGTATCTATACAAAGCCAGAGCGAAAACTATTCGATCGATTTCAAACAAATTTATTTGCACCAGACTGTCAAGTAGGCCTGTATAGATGCTCGAAAAACGGTTTTGAAAAATTTTGAAAAACAACCCCCTTTTTGGCAAAAAAACCTCAAAAAACAGTTATTATTTTTTTATAAAAAAAACGGCTCTTAACGATTTTGATAAAATTTGGCTTATTTTTAGCCTTTAATGTACCCTACCATATGCAAAAAACCGCATCTTTCTAAAAATTCTCTTTTAGGTAATAATAATAATAATAATTGATTCTTGGGGGTTTTTTGGCCATAAACGGGGTTGTTTTTCAAAATTTTTCAAAACCTTTTTTCGTGTATCTATACAGGCCTAATTGACGTGTTTGGTGCAAATTTGTTCTTAATCGATGGAATAGTTTTCTCTCTAGATAATAATAATAATATTAGTTAATCTACTTGAATAAAAAATGACCTTTCCTACCCCACCCTACAAGTCACAGTGAATCTGTTTAATTATTTAAATATGTTTGTGAGAAAGTATGTGCCAGTTCCTGGTACCGTTTATTTAGAATATTGTCTCCACTTCTTTCTTTGTTCCTTTTTACTTTCTCCACCTTATACGTAGTATATGGAGAAAGTATTGTTTCTCTCGCAATCTTTCCTTCGGGCTTCTTCCAAAAGCTCAGGATTTTATTTTATTTTTCCCTTGCTAATCCCATACTTAATTTTTTTGTTTTCCTGTCTTTTGGCTTTTTGTTTTTCTGAAACATCTGCCTTTTTCTTTGCTTTGGCCATTTTTCCTGTAAGGAATAATAAGACTTAGTTAGATAAGAGTATCTTTACATAACATATTTTACAACAAAATGAAGTCATCATGTTTTTTTATTGATTTAGAGAAGAGTTTTTATATTATTTTAAACAGACAAATTAAAAAACTCTAGTGGCGTTTAAATTAACCCATAAAGAGGAAGAAGTATGCCGTAGCATAATATATTTACGAATGTTGTATAATTTGATCTGATTTAAAGGAAAAAAGGTCATTACATTAAAATTCGTACCGTTAAACAGGGATACTTTGTAATTTTTTTTTAAATTTTTGGTTGTAACTTTTTTATTTTAAGGGTCAGGACTATAAAAAAAAACATCAAATTGTGCAGTTTAATTAGTTTTTTTGAGTGCTACATTTGAAAAAAAACATGTATTATATACTTTGGGCAGTAAAAAATAAAAATGGCGGTTATCAAAGTAGCCCCGGTCTGGAGCTACTTTGTAAAATGGATTTTTATAGCATATAACTTTGTAACCTGTATTAATAGGGACATGCCAATTAGAAGCTAGGGTTACGGTGATTTTATGACACAACTTTGGATATTGTATCTTAAAAATTGTAGATGCTACAAAAAAGTTAGAAAAGTGCCGTTTTCCAACTTTTGAACTTCACGGGCTATTTTTTTTAAATTTAAGAACTCTCTTAAAATAAGCACTAGAACTCTAACTAAAAAAGGTTGCTCCAAGAAATGTTGCTCCAGAAACAAGGGTCGCAACCCCCTTTCAGACGTCTGGTTTGCTGTAGCTGAATGATATTAGGGGTTTTATTGAATGTTAAATCTTTGGAACTTGTGTTTAAATACTAAATGTCCTCTTCTCTCTAAAGAAGGCTCATTTAATATAGTTACAATGTCATCAAATGGAATATGATCTTCATCCACATAATATGGCCACTTACAAACTTTTTCTGTGTCAGTTACTTTTCATATAAATTGGATTTCACAAACCTTCTCAGCATAATTTACACTTATTATCTGGCCAACAAAATGAAGTTGACGTACATTTTTTACATATTTAACCACTACCCATGCTCCCGGCTTTATCTCTGACGGTTCCTCCTCATCATCACTTCTCTCTTCCAATATACCAGCGATTCCAAAAATATCATCTCTACTTTTGTCAGAAACAAAGCTTGCACCATCTGACTCACTGTCAGGTTCTATTTTAATCATTTTGCTGGCTGTCTTTTGCACAGTTTTTTCTTTAACTTTCTTTTCTGTTTTTAACAATTTTTTTGTCACTGGTTTTTTAGTAGTCTGGGGTAACTGTAGCTGCTGGATTCAGGTCTTCTAAGGTCACACTTTTTCCAGCCGTCTTTTTTGTCTTGGTTTGGGGGTTGAGTGTTTTAACTTTTTAACCCTTTCCCCGGTATTCATAACTGACACCAAGTGCTTCATACCAGACCTCTTAAATGGCCAAATTTGTCACTTATATTCATTTAATGTTCAATTTTTACCATATTTTATTATTATATTGGTATATACAAAATTTGTATATTTACTTACCTAATGCAGCACTGAAATCTTTTTTGAAGTCAAAATAAAAAAGAAATTGAAAAATAAATTCACTCACAGTTATAACTTTTACAAAAATGTTGGGAGGCTCTTTATATTTGTTTGGCCATAAACTGTCTGTTTTATTTGTGTTCACTTACTACAACAAAACTACATTTAATAAACCAAAAAAATAACCTTGTATTTTAAATTCAGTCCAGCCATGTTTTACGTGAATCTTGGTTTACAAAAGTTGTGCTACAGATGATTATAAACACAGATCTAAAACCCTAAACAGCTGGAAGAAATAATAAATGTTTCTGAAGTTAGTTTTAAAATATTCCAACAGATAGCGAAGTTATTCAAGTTTAAAGTTCTACTACGGATTAGTACGGAAAGCCGGAAAGTGAAAAAAATTAATCACTACGAGTTACCGGGGAAAGGGTTAAGGAAGTCTATCATGATGCCTGACACATTGGGTGAATCTGCTTGTAGCGTCTCTTTTGGGAGTCATTAAGAACTTCGTTTTCATCAAGGGGCCTGATACCTGTTGCTTCAAAACTCTTATGGGCTGTTTCTGTGATGTTTTTTGATAGACTCACAAGGAGTCTATCCAGCAGAATTGGAAACTGATCGTTTGGAAGTGTGGGAATGCTTTTTCCTTCCTTGAGTTTCCACTCCCTGAAAATTCGACCTTTGACCTTGAGCTAACCTTTGTGGTCTCTGAGGTCATCGGTGTGGCCTCTGAGGTCAGGTTTGGGGTCAAAGGTTATCTTTCGGGTTAGAATCCCCCTGTCTATACTACTCAAGCTGTTCTGGAAGCTGGTTTTCTCTGTCGGTCCATAGCTTGGTGCAAAATCCGCATCTGTGAATATACCACAATTTAATGGATATATTCCTGTACACCGAAATTCTGAAGAAATATTAGATGGAGTAATTGCAAGAGGATATGCACGAGAAACGAGTTTTGGTATATCATAAATTGTCATTGTTCTTCCTGGATTGTTAACCATCTACTCGTCACAAGCTGAGTTAAAGAATTTCTTGAATAGCCCAAAGACAGGGCGATTAAGGGGCTGGAGTTCATGTGAACAATGTGTGGGGAACAACAACATGACGATTCCATTGGGTCTTGCAAAATTGAGCCCTTCTATACTAAGATGAGAACCATGATTATCAAGAAGAAGCAGACATGGATTCGCAAGTGTGATTTTTGTGTGCTTATGAAAATGATTTAAAAATAAGATGAAATTGCCTTCTTGCATCCACCCAGATTTATTTGCCGTTCCACCAGAACCAGCAGAATCTATAAAGCGGTTGTGGTATTTGAGCCTTGAAAACATAAAGAATGGTGAGATATGGTTTCAAATAGTAGAAACAGCACAAGCCAAAGTAACTAGAGTTCCCCTACAGCAGAAAGTAGTGCACCGATTTGTTTAGTTTGACGTAGCCTACCCTCCGGCTGCGGGGAATATCTGCAAACAAAAGATGTAGTTAATAAAGATAAAGTTAATGACGTGTGACGTGCGGAGGTGGTAGGTCGGGATGGGGAGAGGTGAAGGATAGAGGAGCAGGGACTGGCCTTGTTAGGCCGGGAAGGTTTGGTGCGGGGCATGATGATCTTTTTGGGCCCTAAATAGGGCCGGTAGGAGCGTTTGAAGCTGTAGCCCTAGACCGCCGTCTCGCGAGCCAGAGTCGCCCTCGCCGCTGGTGGAGGGTCCAGTTGGAGGGTGGCGTCTGTTTGAGGTCGCTCCGGCCTGTCCGTCAGTACCACGTAGACGGGTCCTCATGGATCCACGGGGGAGGTAAGGAGAACTGGTGATGGCCTCGAGATGTCGATGGGTACCAGTTCCCGGTACTTCGTGGAGGCGTAGATCCGCTAGGCGAGACTGACGGGTGCCTGGTTCTGGATGCTCAGTCGACTGCGGCGGCAAGCTTCTCCACGGGCTTGACGGCGCTCGTAGGTCGTCTTCGGCATATGCAACAAAACAAACAATAAAATTAATACTGTGCCCAAGCTGGGGACCCTAACCGCTGACGCCGCTTGGATCACCGGGGACAAGTCCCCTTTAATTTCCCCGGAGGGAGGTGATTGCTAGTAGTGAAGCCAGGTTCCTACCTTATTAATTCCCTAACGGGAGGCGGATTCACTACTAGATCGCCGGGCTCCAGCCCTTTTATCTCCCTAACGGGAAGCGAGTTTCTGCGTGGCCCAAGAGAGACGAGAAGGCAAGGCGAAGAGACAAAAACCGTTATTGAATTGAATTAGAAAGTTGTCTCCACTCCTTGGTCCTGGTAAGCTCAGTAGTATTCGTGTAGTGGTGATGGTGTCTTGGTGCATAGTGCATGTCTTAACAAGAAAAGGCGCCTTTCTTATACAATTTCTTGGCCATTGTTAGCGGAGAACAATGGCCGAGCTATTGTGCGATTTTACGGTGAAGCTAACCAATCGGGTTGTGATTGGCTAGGGGTTCCGCAAATTTAGAGTTTGTGTTATTGTTCCGGTTTTAGTCTAAACTTGCTGCTAGGCGGAAAGCTGTCGGCCAATTAGGAATTTAGTTAATTATACGTTCTCAGTTAGTATGTTTGGCCGATGCTATAGCGTAAAGCTATGATAGAAGTGGGTAGAGAAGTTGTTGGCATGTAAGTTTTTAGGAAGGCTAATTGGAGTGAATTAGTTCCCGTGTGTTTTGGCGTTATCAAGCTCCTTTAACCGTTTCGTCCATGTTCCAAATTTCTCGAGGTTGAAAATTATGTCTTTCGAGAACTGTTACCAAATTATTGAAAAAATAAACATTCAAAATTTCTTCGATTAAAGCTAGAAGCTCGTGCTAAGCTAGTCGCCTCTGGTTTTCGTAATGAAAGAGTTGGGTGTCTTTTAAAAAAATCAGCAAACCAGTCATCTCCGGCACACCCATTATCCCGCCAAGATTGAGGACATTTAATAGAATTTGCCATGCAAAGATCATAAGCAACAATTTTAATTTCTTTTAGGGTTTAACCACCGTAGTAAACATCAGCCGCTTGAAGAATATATTGCTTTAATTCCTTCTCGTCGTCATCAGACAAACCTTTTCTATTTGGAAATTATCCAACGGTGGTGGAAGGCCGAACTATATTTGGGTTATCAATTGACAGGCTGTTATAACATAAACAGATTAGGTCTACACACTGTAAGTTTTTAGTACATGTACGGGGCAAAAGACTTGGGGTCTCACTTGTCCTAACCAAAAGTTTTCACGGGGTAAGTGAAAAGCCTCCAGTGTTTCAGTAAAATTCAAAGTAAGTACTTTTTTACATTTTATCTCGATTCCCCATTTCCTCCTGAATTCATTGGTTTTTTTAAAACACGTTTATGATTTCTGGTTAATTTTTTATGATTTTTTTTGCCAGCCGCCAAACTTGATGACTGAGTTAAAATGCAAAGGTTTAGTACATATAAAATATTATGTAATTACAATTTTTTTTACAAAAAAAAAGAACAATAATAGAGGATGAATTTTCCTACAAAACAAACCTTAAACAAAAGAGAAAAATGTATATTTTGGGATTTTATAAGCCGCGTTCTCACTTACTCCGGGATCTCACTTGCTCCACTCCACCCTAGTTAAAACATATTTTTCATACACAGTTATATACATGTTCGTTTACACGACCACCGAAATGACTAAATTATAACATTATAAAAAATATTTATTTAAAACATTGTTTGGTAGAATGGATAATATTAAGTGTGATGAAATAAATGAAGGAGAAACTTGGGAGACTGACCCAAATTCTGGGATAGGGAGGCTTGACCTACGTCTTAAATAACAAGTATTTGTAGGTATCATTAAGTAAAAAATACAATTTAGTTATAATTATTTATTTTACACTAGTAGGACAGCACTATAATGTATCAATTATAATGTATTATTATAATGACATCAATGTAAAAATAAATTCAATTATAACTGGCTAAAAATGACATAAAATAGTCTAAACTACTCAACATCCACATGAAAAATGTATTTAAATTCAAAACTTGTAATTCTATAATTTTGTACAGAGAAATCCAGAAGGGGAAGTACAGTTTCCACTTGATCTATATCTATAAGTTATATGTCTCAATTTCAGGCCATTTGAATTTATTACAAGTGGTTCGTATTGCAAACTTTACTGTCAACTCATCTAATTCAATAGACCTACTCAATACATTTCCAACAAAATATCTAGGCCTAATACGTTTTTTGCCTTAAAACTTCACAAGAACCCAATCTTAACCGATTTTGTTGGGTTTGAGTCAACATCCATATTTTCATCTTCATCAGGTTCTTGAACAGGTAGTTCAAAGTCTGAATCAGAAGTCTCTGATTCTGAAGAAGTTTTTCTATTTTTCTTCCAGGTTCCTTTTTTAACTTCTTTTGAAAAAGATCTCTTTTAGCTTTTCTTTCTGCTAGAATTCTTTTTTCTCTTCCTTCTGCTTTGTTTTTTCTTCTATCTCGTTCTTGTTTGGTGTGTCTGTTACCACCATTGTTTGCCCTTTCTTCTTTCCTCCCTTTTTCTTCATTTCCAATGCTTTCGGGAAAAGAAGGATATGTTCCGAACTCACAACAAAAACTGTTGATGTTGATGGCATGTTTTCGCTCGATGATGTTTTAGAACAAGATGGGTTGTTGGGGTTGTACAACTCTTGAAAAGGTCGGTCAGTAACTGAAGAACAAAGAAAATCACTTTCTATAAATATTTCCTTATTGAATCTCCAAATGCCTGCAACTCCAAATCCACTAAAAATGTTTGAAGGGTTAAATGACTTGGGAAAAGCTTTTCCAACTATTTCTGCCCCATTGTAAATTGTTAGAGGAATGCCTGGTTTTAATGGTTATTTTATTTGAACAATATTCATTGTAGTAGTTTTTGAATGAAGCATTAACTACTACATCCAGTGGTTTCAGGCGATGTGACCAATATGGGGGAAAGTCAATATAATAATACCATTTTCTCGTGCTAAATCTACTGCACCCAATGATATGTGATTCTCGTGGTTATCTAACAGTATTTGTTGAGAGCATTTGGTGTATTTTATGAAATGTTTTAAATACAGAAAAAATTCTCTTCAGTCATCCATCCTGATATGTGAGCAGCTCCACTGGAACCAGAAGGAGCTCAAAAAAAGAAGGCTGGATTTCTCTTCACTCTAGGAAAATGAAGAATGGAGGAATACAATCCTAACTCATTTATGGCATTACAAATAGTTACTGTTTGGCCTCGTTCCGCAGAGGTTACATGTCCAACTTGTCTAAGTACCTTTGGAGCAAAAATGTTGGGCATTTTTGGACAGTTGTTACGCCAGTTTCATCAGCATTCCAGATGGCATCTGGCCCAAACTTATGACGGGTCAAAACTAGGTACAGGTTGTGAAAGAAGCATTTTACATTTTGCTTATTAAAACTAGTTGACCTTGAGTGACTGGTTGCCTCAGGTTTCTTGAGGGAAAGTTGTGGATGCCTATCAAGAAAGCCAGCTTTTTTCTCTTTTTCCCAAATTTCTGGTATTTTGTTTTGATTTTTAATTGCTAAATTATAGGCTAATTTGTCCAATATATTTGTTGTTAAACGATGATTCAATCTAGCCATTGTTTCTAAATAACAAGCTATCTCATTCTCCTCTTCTACTAAAAATATTTTGAATATATGAATATATAAAATATATGAAGATAATATCGCCAAATATCTTATATTCTTGAAAGAAATTTAACGTTCGACAACTTCCTTCCTCATAAATTTTTCATAGGACGATAGGCTGAATAAGGTTAGTTAGCCAAATAAGGCAAAAAATGCGAGGAAAAACTTATTTAAAAAAATAAGTGAATTTTGAGCGCGGATATCTCGGAAACTATATGCGAGATAGAGAAAAAATTAGTTGAATAAATCTTGTAGAACATTTATGACCTTTAATTTTCTATAGAACGGTCTTATCGCTTAGACGCATAGTTTTCGAGATATAGGCGAAAAACCGAATAAAGGGACCTTCTACAGGCTCTCCTGCACCCCGTTCACCTGCTAGGAGTGATGAATTTTAGTATGTTTACCTCCTAACTAGTCCAAACAATGTCCTAAAGTCAAAAATTGTGTTTTTTCCATTTCCCTGTACACCCCCTTTTGATCATTCGTTGACTGTACTACTTGTAATTTTACAAGTTTTTCATTCTTAATCGAGAAGGAGTGAGGTAAGAGGGTTTCGTTGTTTGGTAAGAAATTAATGACTTTTCTAAAAAAACAATGAACCTTAAGCAATCCATTTACAGGGGATCATTATTTTACGGCTTCGATATCTCAGTAGGCTACCCCATGTGCCATAGCATCGTTGCTCTTAATTTTACCACTTAATATTATAAAAATAGATGGAGATGGTTTAACTATTTCTAAATGTAGGACAGAAGATAAATAAAAGCATGTGTTGGGTGCTATTGTGGAAATCAGGTGGTTAAGGGGATCACTTTGCTAATTTTGGTAAAAAATCCATTTTTTATTTTTTGAACTGTTTTGTAGTCCAAAATCTCCTTTTTAAAATGGTATATAATTTGTATGTATTATATTATATTAATGTTAATAAATAACTAATGAGCTTGACTTGTAAGAAAGTAACGTAGATAAAATAAGACCTGAACACAAAATCTCACAATAAATACGTTTACTAACCTCAAACGCGTTTCAACGACAATGTCGCCATCCTCAGTGATGCACGGACTACAGTAACCAAACTAGTTATAATTGTCGGCGACATTGTCGTTGAAACGCGTTTGAGGTTAGTAAACATATTTATTGTGAGATTTTGTGTTCAGGTTTTATTTTATCTAAATTGTATTAATGTGGTAAAAACAATATTTTTCATGACTTTGTGAAGAGTAATTGTAGAGTGATAGTATCAATAGACTGCTACACTGAAGCAATTTAAAACATTACATGCCATATAGGATTACTACTTATGATGACTGAATTTGAAGTGTCAGTCTTCAGCTAGCTTTACCAGGAAGCAGTGTACTTTATTGTATTGTATTTCTCTAACAAAGTTTTTACAAAAAAGTCGTTTTGTTTTATCTTTTTTATGCAAGTTTAACTTTTGTTGAGTGAACCGTAATTATTATTATTTGATTTGGGTGTGTTTTTTTGTGTATTTGAGAACTGTAATTCAGTTAAATGGAATCCAAATTAGACGGTTAAGTTATTCACAGCCAAGGTAGAGAGATTATTTCAAACGTTTATAAATTCATAAAGGAGGAAGCTTTAAACAAAAACGTTACTATCCGAATCACAAAAGCTAGGGAAAGAACAGCTAAAGCGGTCGGCATCTCGGAATATTTCTGCAGATGAAAACAATCAGCCAAAAGTATTTTCAACGGCAAACAAACGTCAACCTTTCGTTAAGCCTGTTACCGGTATAGATGACTTCGACAAATCTGTTATCAGGAAAACTGTTCACGAGTTTCATTTGAAAAACACCGTCTTCCGAAAGATCAACTCCTCCCATGCTTGAATTATAAAAAGCAGTACACTCAGGGCTTGGAACATTCTTTTTTCACCACTTTTCTGCATCTTCTGTACTTCAGTTTCTGTATTACTGTGAAAGTTGCTAAGAACAACAAATCCTTTTGAATCTTTCCATCTAGCAGCTAGAACTCCAAAGTCATTACAAGTCAGGAAGTCAAACTCACCTTTTTCAATTTTTTTTTTCAAAATTTGACATGTTTTTTTGTTATCAATACATGTAGCAATGCAGGGGTCATTAGCAGTGTTTAGTAAATTTACAAAAGTAAAAAAAAAAACGATCAAAGGACAGGGTCAATTTATTTTTATCTCCTCGAATTGTAGATGGAAGCTTTTCTACAACTCTCTCGCCTAATTTACCAGTAACGTCTTCTGTTTCTTTCACAGAGTAAACATTGGAATCAGCAATATCCAGTTTCTGCATCACATCGTTCCCAAATTTTTATTCCCCTTTTTATTGGTTTCAAAGGCAGATATTGGTTTAGTGCCGATCTACCTTTGAACTTTGCAATAGATGCATCTATGCTCTGGTAACTCCCTTCAGTGCTTCAGTTCTGGATTTAGTAAAAGTAAATTTGAGACATGACACAAGTTCATCAACATAGTACATTTTTAAGGAATTTCGGTGTGTAGTACATAGTACATTTCGGGTGTGTTGAAGTTTAATTTTGAAATCAGTAACTGAAATCTGTCCCTGTTTTATAGCTTTGTTTCCTATTGACTCATGAGAAGACCAATAATCAGGCTAGGCAGTTTATTGTAACACATTACAAGAATGCAATCTGTAACGGCCATAACATCATGAAAGCTTGTCATTACAATATATATTTTTTCCTTTGCAAGATTTGTAACCTTTCATTAGTATAATAGGAAATATACATAAATAGACTTTTGGGAAAAACTTGAAGAAGACAATCTAATTCAGATGAGCATCTGTCGATGTTTGTTAAAACAGTAGTATGACTTTTTGTGGCTTTGATTTCATGGGTAAAAAGTGTCAGTTACTCCTTTCCAATGAATTATATTTTCATTCTTTTTAGATTTTGAAGACCCTGGCATACCACATCACTTGTTTGGAGCTGAGATGCCTCGGGACTTTGATCAGTATCAATATTATTGAGTAAGGCGTCATCAATATCACTGTCAAAAAATAAATTATCATTATCTTGTTCACTTCTTGAGTCATCAGATGTCACATACTCCGGGTCTTGATCATTACTATAAAATAATTCACTAGTTCAGATAGTTTTTCTTTCAATTCCCTGTCAATTTCACTTGAATATAAATTGTTACCCATAATTGTTTCTATACTATTGGGACATACATTTCCCTGAGTAAAAACACAACAATATTCATTGTGAGATAGTCTCCGAATCACTGAATTTAATGTGTACAGTATTATGTATAAATTCCTTAATATTCCGTCTAGTGATCCACTTGTGATAATTTTTCACTACCGCGGTTTCAAATGCTCATACATTTATCTTCAGGTGTCTATCACTCTTACGAGATCGTTAAAACATTTAAATAATTTTATTGTTAACACAACACAACACATACAATTATACAAAATTCGTCGCCGTATTTCAACCGGCACCGGCACATGGTTCATGAACACTGATTGTTTAATTGATATGCAACTCCCCACCTATACATTGTCGCGTCATAGGACAATATTGCTCCAAAATCACACTGAAATAGTAAATTATTGAAAAGAATACTTATATTTTTACACTAACACATTGATTACTATAAATAACTAACACACTAAAATGCTTATTACTTTCTTTAGAAAACATTTTCAGATATTACATAAATATCCATATGAGAGATTATTTCATCAACATGGTCCAATTGAGAGGGCTGTTACTCTAGGATAGCTGTTACTACAGAAATGTCAGCTGCCAACACAACTAACCTAATGTAACGTGCTGAGGCTGTTCAGGCACCATTTTGTAATGTGCTGCCGCCTTGCAAGCCGTTTACAAACAATTTATTAATAGAAAACAAAAAAAATGAAAAATAAAAATTTAATTTTGACAAAAATATTTCTAAGTTATTTTTAAAATAAAAAAATACCTTTACTGTGTAACAATTATTTATTATTTCCTATCTTCAATCCATTTACTTATTTAATTAATCAAATTATCATTTCAAAATATTACAACACCTTAATCCCAATGAAAATAAACACACATAACCCCAAAATTGAAGTTAGGTTATGTTTTGATCACATCTGTTACTCAACAGTTGATCATTGAAATATCTGTTACACATATAACTGTTTTATCTATGACTGCAGTTCTCTGGTTAAAAATGGACTCGTCCAGGACCATGGCCGCCATGTTGTTCACATGACAACTTTGGCACCAAATCGCCTTCCTCACCAAAGACTGCCGCCATTTTATTTCACACAAAGAAAAAACTAAAAACTGAATTTATAATTTAAACAAGGTTCGTTACCATAAAGTACTTCTGGAAAGGATAAAAACTCAAATTAAAAAATCATAGTGGTTGGCATTAATATTTTACTGTATCATTTTAGATTGCAAATCATACACATTAGTAATTAAATCAAATTGGCAATTTATCATCTCAACCATTGCAATCAGACACTCAAACACACAAATTCATTATTAATAATTTCACCTTAAACA
>JAGFPH010005655.1:80815-92884 GCA_018207615.1 Philaenus spumarius
CAGATATTAATGTGCTGTTATTAAGACCGATATTAGGTAATAAAAAGATCATCTAATATCTACTCAAGTGGGTGACATTTTGGGTGCCTGTGCAGTGCCATAAATGAAAGAATGGGACATTGTATTTTATTATTACATAGTTACATAAAATT
This sequence comes from Philaenus spumarius, assembly GCA_018207615.1. Taxonomy (NCBI): domain Eukaryota; kingdom Metazoa; phylum Arthropoda; class Insecta; order Hemiptera; family Aphrophoridae; genus Philaenus; species Philaenus spumarius. The sequence goes on from JAGFPH010005655.1 coordinate 80,968, forward strand.
TACTAATGCTTTTAATTTTGTTAGAGCCACATAAAAGTAATTAATTAGCATAGCGGTATAACTCAACAACAAAATAATATACCAGTGAAATTACTGCAGTAACTTTTTTATTAAGTAAATGATTAAACAAACTATTATATTCCCCATTAGAGAATTAATTAATTTAATTAGGTTGATGTTACAGATAAACCAGGGACTATCAAGATCTATTGCCTTGAAATAGAGGATTAATCTTTAAAAGTTTTTTATTTACAATTATTATGGTATTTTATCATCAGATATAGTTAAATACTTTAATTTTGTAAAAAATCATTCAAATGTTTAAGAATATTGAATTAATTTTCAACATTGAATTAATAGCCCATGTTTATGTTTTTATTTAGAAAAATAATAAAACACTGTTTGTAGATTACCACTGAATACTGGTACCAGATGTCTCTCATAATTAGTCTTTGTTTTTATGAATACATTTTCTTTAAGCATATTTGTTTAAATCTTCTGTACAAATTACTTTTCATTTCAATTACTTTTTTTCTTAACATTTACATTTATTTACATCTTGATTTATCATCATGAGTTCCTCACTCGGAATGTAGTAATGGTAATACCAGTGAATCTTCAGTTCCTTCACTTAAGGGCAAAAAAACCAGTTTTTCAAAAATGTCGGTGGCAGGTACTTCCTGGTCATATTGAAGGAGATTAGAGACAATATGAATGCCAATAGATGAACTTTGACATAATGGGTTGCCAAAAAAATCTTCATGGTTGACAAACTTCTTAAAGGTTATTGAAGGGACTAAACCTTCAGACTGCCTGATATTTTGAATAATAACAATACTTCCATCTGTCAGTTTGCAGCAAGAGTTTGGAAGGGTATTGGACAAAACAAAATCTTTGAAATAAATCTTTTTAAAGTTACTCGATGACGACAAATCTGGAGAACTGCAAAATGGGTAATTTTGTGGTATACTTGATGTACTAAACTGGGATTGTTCATTTAATCTTTTCACCAATTGCTGCAATGGCTTGTCTCCTTTCCTTATAAGTTTTTTCATGGAATAGAGGTAATTCTCAAATTTGAATGCACTACATGCATCAAGTGATCCAAATGTACTGACACTGTCTGAAAGGTGCAAAAGTCCATGAAAATTATGGGTCATGTAAATTTTGCCATAAAGACCTTTAAAAGAATGTAATAAGTGTATCAGAAGATCTTGAGCATAATAGAGTCGGTGGATTTGGCAATGTTTAGGATTAGTAAGAATTCTAATCGCTACATGAAGCTCCAGAAAATTTGTATTGTTGTGGGTTTAAAACATTTTTTAAAACAGCTGGACCTGTGTACAACAAAAATTGGCGAAACTCTGTAGCCTTCCATCTTTTAATATCGTCTAAACTTCGGGGCTTTCGGCAAAATTCTTTTGGAATGAAACGTTGAAGGTTAGTAAGTCTTGATGAAATTACATCCACAAGTCGTTGAGGCAATTTATGGGGAAGGGCAAAAATCCAAATATACATTAGGCTTCGCATTACACCAAGACAAACCAAATGCATATAATCTAAGGGGAATGCTGAGACAAAATTGAGATTCGGTATAGAAACTAAGGGGCTTTCTGATTTGTGGTGATTGAGATCTTCTTGCCTTAAAAATCCCTCAGACGTACGCAACAAGCTCTGTAAAGTCTCTCTATCAGGAATTTCAGGGAAAATAATTCTATTGTTACTATAATTTCCTTCTTGTTTACACTTTGTGCAAGAGCTGTAGCCAGTATGCCCTTTAATTCCTAAAATAAAAGCCTTTGCCGGAGCATCACAACAAAAACCTTTCAATGAGACCAAGAATTTCTTTCCATTAATAACAATTCCTTCTTCTAGGAGAGAGTTTATTTGAGTAATAAAGAGCTCCAGAAAATTCTTACAACTTGAAGGTTTCTTTTTTCCATAATAAATGCCTACAGGAAACACTTCAGCTGCGACGGAGGGTATATTTAAAATTGACGCAAGTATTGGCCATAATTCCCCACTACTACTCCGAAATAATGGTAGGCCATCAATGCCAATTAGGATCTCAAGCCTTGAAACTGTCTCTGTCACCTTGTGCCATATTTTTTTCAGACCTTGTTCAAATCCAATATGGTGGTAAATTCCAGGGGATACTTCATGGGTTTTAATAGATGCTGGAGTTTTCAAAAGAGTGCGAGCATCAATTGGCATGGACTTATCTGCGATGCCATTTGCTCTGAGAATAAGCAGAAGTGCGGACAAAGCAATATTTGTTACATGAAATTGAAAAGCCCAATTTTTTATATCTTCATGAAGCTTTTGACTATTAAAATTACTTTCCCAAATGTCTTCTTCATCTCCTTCACTTTCCGTCTCATCAAGTGGCCCCTCATCCCATGATTCTGGATTGTTTATCTGGCTTAAATCATCACTTTCAATGTTCCCAAAGTTTGAAATGTTGATGTCATGGTTTACAGGTAAGCCTACATTAATATCTAAAGGCCTGACATCATTACTATCTTGAAAATATAGGTCAGATATTTTATCACAATTGCAATTTTTTTCTGATGAATAACTAGCTTGTTTAAGCTTTAATAGTCGCCTACTTTTGCCTGAGCGAGTTAGATCTGAATAAGGCTTTTTAGTCGCCATTTCAATAGGTCCACAGGTTTTTTGCACCTACACAAAAAGAAGGGGTTTAATTAGGGATAAATAGTAATATTTAATTAACTATACAACAATAACTGGATTAACTGGTTTAATTAACTGGATTAACAATAGTGCAATATTAATAATTGTTTAGCTATTACTAAAATACTACTTAAACTACACTGCCTGAATTATTAAGTTTTTAAACTTGAATTCTACCAATTCCAAAATAGGTTTTAATTTTTATTGCAAAAATTGGTTCTTATAAACCACTACTCTATATCTCATTAAATTATTATACTTTTAAGTAGGCAACTACAACCACAGCTGATTTGGTAAACTGGCTCAAAAGGAGTTAGGTGAGCTCAAATTACCATTTTAAATTTATAGGCCTAGTCTTATTTGCATGGACTGATGCTTCTAAGTGTCGAACCCGCTTGCTTTGGCAGCCGGCTTAAAAAATAACAAACTCTAATATGTTTTAATTGTAATCTTAGGCCTAAATGATCTGTTTAAGTAGTTTTGTTGATAACCACTACATCCTACAGTACAAGTACAGACGCGGATACAGGGGTAAGATCATGACACCCCCCCCCCCCCCAAAAAAAATACCTCAGACCTTCACGTATTTTACCCATTTTTCAGCGTAAAGGTTATCGTATTTTTGACAGTTTATAGTTTTTCTTCACTCATGACCCCCCTAAAACGATAGTCTGAATTCCCCCCTCTACAAGTAGTGACTGAAGGTAAAAAAGACGTGCCATTTTCATCGTCCTCAAGGCAGCTAATGCTATTCAAGCCTCATGGTAACTTACTCGGCCCTGATGTTATTCTTGTGGAGAATAATTAAAATTCTATATCACATTTAAGTATGAACATAATTGGTTGTATTCTATTGATATTTGCAAAGAAAAAAAATATATATGCTTTGCATTGGATATTAGCTACGTATGCAGATTTGCTGTGACTGGGGTACAGTACAGTATTTTATTATTTACTTATTGAAACACATACTAACTCTGGCATTAACCTAAAGCAAAAGTGTTTAAGGTAGAGCAACAAATACTCTCCCTTTGGCAATTTTTGAGCAATCATCCACAATTGTTTGTACTTTGACTTGGTTTTTGTTGTACTTGAATACTAGTTGTAAAAAACAATTATTTTTTGTGAATATACAAACCCTGGTTAACCTTAATTTTCAGGAAACACATTAATCAACAGACTACAAAATAAATCACATCAGACTGAAAAGTGACCGCTGGGTCAAGTTTCACAAACTCTCCAACACCTACACCCATACTCTTTAAAATTCTATTCATAACCTGTCATTGTTTTGAGTTAGTTGATCTTTTCATTGTTAAGATGGTGCACTACCAGTACATTTAAAAATAAATAAGTGAGAAAATGATTCATCAAAATATAATTGTTATCTAGTACTATTACAAAAATGTGGGGTGTACATCTGCTATGTATGTTCCGTTGTAATGAAATACCCACTGGATTGAATGAACTGATTTAGATAGAAGGTAGGTATAGTTAATAAATTATAGGCTTTGGAAAGGCCTGACTGCATTTAAAAAATCCTTTAGAGCTTCACCCCATGGGACTTCAAAGTTCCAATTTTATTTGTTTTATGGATATTGGTTTCCATGGTAACAGTATGAAACATTTGAAAAACATCCAGGTTTTTTTGGACATGATTTGCCATGTAGGCCTTGTCCACTGCACCAGGGGAAACCTTCCAGTTCAGACCCAGTCTAGATTTAAAATATTTGTTAACATACTTAAATCTAATATAGTATTGGGTGAACCAAGTGGAACCGAATAACTTTGTTGAAACTCAAACTTAGTCTAGGTCTCATATAAGTTAGTTAACATTATTTTAAAGCTTGAGCACAAGAAAAAATGTACAATTTTTAAGGTAATGTTTTAACGATTGTTTTCTTTTATACATGTGTTAGTAAATGTTACGTCTATGTTATAGTATATATACCGGTAACTAACTTTTTTGGTTATTTAATGAAATTAGCTCAGAATCAAATAATTTATCCACCTAGGTACTTTCAAACATTGCTCTAGGTCACACAGTAAAATAACCATTGCAGGTAATGGTATAAATTATACTGTATTAACTACACCGTAATTCAGTAATTACCGGTATCTAAATTTTATGTTATATTTAAAAACAAAACTTGATGATGCTGTAAAACAACGCCTAACAATAACAATATACAATGTATTAACAATATACCTAATACTAAAGACAGCCATGCTAAAATAGAATTAATTCAAGTTAAGGTAACTATCATCCTATTTTTAGGCAAACTTAACTAAACCAAAAAATTAAATTTGGGTAAGACTGTCATACGTCAAGGAGTGTCTATAAATTACATGATCAGTTTTTATCAATTTTCAGACATCCCCCTCCCCTATAATCATCTTACCATCATAATTAGTCCCCCCTTCACCACATCGCTTGAAAAATTATATTATTTTTATTAAACATGTGTACAGTTTTCATACCGATATATTTTTCAATACCGCTGATATTTCAACCTAAGTTAATGTGATTATCGACAGATCAATCGAATGAAATTCAGTTAAATTATGGATTCCATTCTCAGCACATATTAATACGGAGTATCATTATTTTCACAAATTACTGCTTTAAAGCGCTCTACAGAATTAGGTTAAGTTAGTTTAGGTATCATAAATAAGTAAAAATTATTTACGGGAGCGGAACGAACAGAACTAAAGTGACACAAGTATGATTGATATATTTAAGATGAACTAACCTAACCAAATCTCCATAGAGCGCTGTATGGTGGTAATTTGTGTAAGGAAATCTTTTAGATACATTTTGCAGAGTTAAAAAAAAATAGGGTAATAAACATTTATTTTAGAACTGATTTTTTATAAAGATGCTTTAAATTTTATGTTTGTTTTGTTTATGTTAAGATGTAAACATAATAAATCGATAGTACAATCGTAATATCGATAGTATTTAAAATATTGGTATGAAATAATCAAATCGTTTATCGTACTGTACCGAAATTATGAAATATCCTATATAATGCAGCACTCACAGCACCATAATGCCACAGTGGACTGGGAGCTGATAAGAACTTGCGATCTTGGGGTAAGAGCTGCGCTTGCTGAGGCAGAACAATTTTTACTCTAGGCATAACTTATAAAAAGCGATACTTCAATCGTAAAACTCATCAGAATTCCATGAAATTATAAGAGCCAAGATTGTCATTGGGTGCAGTTCCGCAGAGAACCTGCGATATATTATCGGATGAAAATTTGTCATACGATATAAGTATCGATTGTAAATATCGAGTGTTTTAAACCATATGATTTTTATTTCAATAATAGCACATGTTAATAAATTTGTTTATGTTTTTACTTTTAAGTAGTTAGATGTAAAAATGAAAGAGAGAATTAATTTTCGTACCTTATGTGGAAAATATTTAAATAGTATTGAAAATTCAGTCGGTTTTTTGGAAGAACAAAGTTTAATTAAAAAATAAAATAAGTTAAATGTGATATTTGCGGTGATGGAATGAAAACACGTATCAAACGTGTAAACCAAGTGATTTTTAGTTGACAGGTGACCTCAAAGTTATTATTACGCATGAAAAAACGTAAGTGTCCTCAAAAATACAATTTCTGAGAATGCAAACCTTGGTATAATGAAGATTTTGACCTTGACCAATTTTTTCAGGGTCAATGTTACGAACTATGACTTTCTTATTAGAGAATGCAGTTTCAGTGAAAAAAAAAAACGAGCAGGGATTGGCAGGCATGTGATTGGCTAACGTACTGTAGAGAGCTTTGTATTGCGTGGATTGAAGATACTTTCGAAGAACAAGAACTTTTAATTTAAAATGTAATGTAATTCAACATTTAAATCAAATCAAAAATCTATATTTTCAATCGATACTTATATCGCATGACAAATTTTCATCCGATAATATATCGCAGGTTCTCTGCGGAACTGCACCCTTGTCATTGTTATGAATTAGGACAAAAGCACTTTTAGTTTTTACATCTCACCGACATTTAAAAATTGGATCACCTCCTCCTAGCCTAGTTTTAGATGACGTAAGCCTAATCTATGTACCTTATCGCTAAATTTATTGTAATAAACCTAGCTGTAACTTAATAGGCTTCATAGGACTAAACATGAACCAGAATAGCTACATATCTAGCTACATATAGTAACCTCTTTTAAGCTACTTAGGCTCTTGTAGCCCTTTATATCAAAACAAAAATCTTAATTCTGAAAGAAGCAATAACTAGGTTAGGCATTAATTAGCCCAGGAAAACTAGCCTCAATAAAAAGGCTTAGGCCTATGCTAAGGCCTTCATTGAGGATTAGGGGACTTACTTCAAAATTATATAAGACCTGTCACCTTTTAAACTGCATACAAAGCTTTACTTTAAAGGTTACTGTGACCAGGCTACCTTTATAAATCTATTTAAACAACTATTTTGAAACAGTCAAAAGTTCCTATAGTTTTCTCTGAGCACAAACAGTTACTGGGCCCTGGGCCAAAGCCTTTCAAAGCTATTTACAAAAATCAGGTGGTAGAGTTACAATTGTTCTTTACAGTGTTTTTGAGTTTGTTTACAGTTGTATAGAAAATCATAAGGGTAACCAATTATTTATAAAGTTTACAAATTATAAGAAAATGCTAATAACGGATTCCAGTTCGTGTAGGTAAAACAAAACAATTGATTTTAAAACTTATCCTGAAATCCATCCTCAAAAATAAAATAGTATAGATAATATTAGGGTAATAGTAAACAATAATGAGTATAGATGTGTTTTATCCACTTACCTCAATCTCCTGGTTTCGAAGTAAACAAAGTATAAACTGAAGTTAAATAAAATCAACAATCAAACAATTTATTAACAAACTTTCAGCACAAAATCACAATAATTGCAAATGGCGATGACTGATGACTCGGCGTAGGTGAATGTATCTCTCGAAGAGCATTGTGGGTAATAACGTGCTGGTTCGTCATTGGTCGGTTTGGGCACAATCAGGCCTAAATCAAGGGTTGTAAAAGAGGGTTGCTTTTTAGTCCTTGAAACTGTACTGATTGTAGCTAAAAACTTTTAGCTTCAATTGGAAAGGCAAATTCAAGGAAAATGTTGCCCTTGAATCAAGCACTCTTGCTATCTGGGTTGGTTACACAAGAGTCTTTCTTGGGAGGGTTAGTGCCGACTTTTTCCCAATTATATTGAAACAAATTATTTACAAACAAGGTTAAATAGATATATACAAGATGTGGTGTGAAAACAAGAATGATAATAAAATTGTTCAATGTGAAATAAATATTTTAAGTAATGTGAATTGTTTTTACTTAGGAAAACACTGAAGTTAAATTAATTTTCTTTTGAAAAGTTCACAGCAAGTTCTTTATAAAATGGTTATGATTATATTAATAGAGTTGTTATCTCTAGGGTTTGTTAAGTTTTGATGGTAGAATAATGGTACTTAATGTAGGCCTATTTAGAATTGGAAATTTCTCACCCAGTTAAATATGTTTTTCATTACATTCAAAGTTCAGTAATTGTAATAATAAAAAGATCACTGCACTGAATAGATTAAGTTTTAAAGATTAACGTAGACAATTACTAGTGATATATCAGTTTTAATTCGGTTCTTCAGTTGCACAGTTTTTTTTGCAAAATGTACATCAGCTGCGCAGTACTAAAAGTCGCCTCAACAATTCATATTTTAGCTTCTCACCTTTTCAGGAAATGGATCTTAAGGCCTGGTAAATCACTATATCTTCTTGGATATGTGTTTGGGAGTTGTGAGGTGTTATTTTGTGGAATAATGTTTTTGTTTGGCTTTATAGGCCTGTTTTGACACATATTGATGTGATATAATAAATTAATATGATTTACCTTTTTTTTTTAAAGTTAAATTACAAATCAAAAACTTAAATAACTAAACTACAAATATTAACTAATTTCTAAAATGTATAGGCCTACTTATTCTTCTTACCATAGATTCGAATTTAGCAACAGGATGTATGAACCAATCAACTGTTCTTAAATTTTGATCTGTCGTGGTTGGGTTTTTGTATTTTTACTGGCGTAGCGATGCATATTTTAAATTTCGAACAAAGACATTTAAGATGTGAAAAGGTTGGTACTTTTCGTTGGTTCTAATTTATTTTCTAATAAGAAGGTATATTACATGTTATCGAAATTATTCTGCCGCCTGCCGCTTGATCTTATAGGCCTATCGGTCTATTTCTTATTGACTTTAAAAGTAAAGTTTCGTCGACTGCTTCCGTATTTCATAAATTTTATAATTTTCCTGGATGAATGATTTAATTTTGAATAGTTTTGATATAGGAAGTAAGGGTTAAAAGATTCGTTAAGTAAGTTTAATTTAATAAAATCGAGTTGAAAGTCGTAATTTACTTTTGAATATTCGTTTATTTAGTACCGCTAGATGTCAGGCGTGTTGACTTTGATACGTTATGAATGAATGGAAGTTCGTAGTTGGTTTTCTATCTCTCTTGCTCTAATATTTATGTATTTGCACAAGACTGTTGTTGGTTTATCTTAAAAAAAAAACCCGATTAATAATTTGACTAACACAAATGAAATCATTTAACGATTACTATAATTTGAACAATCAGCAATGGAACTATGTTCACGAAATCACTTTGACATATACAACAAATTATGAAGGTAAAGTATTCTACCATAAAAACTATATGTACATTGTGTTTTAAACTAAAACTATACTGAAACTTAAACTAAAACTAAACTGAAACTCAAACTAAAATATAAAACTAAACATTTCTCTGTTAAACTGAGTTTTAAAAAAACGACATCAACATAACAATAAAAAAAAAACATAAAACGACATCAAACTAAAATTATAGATGGACACTTCTAAACTGTTTAGTATGGAATGTCACACACTAGTTATGGAAATAAATATGGGTTATAAGCCAACACAATTCTAATAACTAATAAGTGGTTCTGCTATGAATTTGTAAAAAACCCTATTACCTCTTACTATCATGTTCGGGTTAGGCAAAACTGTTACCACTTGGTTGAGGTTGACATATGAAACGTCTTTGTCGTCGGGGAAAAAAGTCTTGTTATCACTCTCGGACTTCATGAACATAACTTCAAATTCGTTGCCAACAACCTGGCTTTGACAGATCGCGGAACAGCAGGACCTTAAACAAAAAAACAAAAATTTGACAGATAGCCACGAAAAGATGTCCACTTGAAGTGCTGGCTTTTATAGGATTAATCCGTATAACAACAAAAGATCCTATATCAATCTTTGTTTCTAAGATGTCTTCGCATTTGTCACTTTCGGTTTCGACGTTGTCATTAGAAGGCCCACATTCTTGAAAATTTGCCGGGTCATTAGATGTGTCTTCACTATCTGAAGAAAATACGTCTTCCACTCTCATATACGTTTTTTCTTTTGTAGGTCTACAGATAAATCAGGGAAAACCGGAAACAAATTGTAATGTTTGCAGGTGTCGTTCATGGGGCACTCGAAACAGGACAACAAGTTTGCATTCATTTGACTTCCTGTTGAAAATGTTATTTGGTGGGCTTTAGTAATCCCATCGACTGAAGGAATTACTAGCCAGCCTAACTGTTTTTTAATATTTTCAATGCTCTTTGAACTTATTTCCAACAAAAAAATGTCCACACTTGATAGGGCCTTAACAAATCCAGCTGCGTTGGTTATGTCCTTTCCATATGACACTGCTCGGTCAGCCTATCTTTTAAGCGTGCCACCAACACCATCCATGGTTCCTTTGCCGTGGCCGGCCTCCGTGAAGTTCCAGGACATAGATTTTAGTTTTGTAAAAATGGATGGAACAATGGTCTTGAAGAAATGGATATTGGTTCGGTTCCTGTATTGACTGGATGGCGAGTCAGAAAAAAAATGTACTGTATCAACATTGGGGAATTGTTGTGCAGATCTTTCTAAAATCGGCTGAAGATGGGCCCAAACAGCGTGTGCTTGGTGAGTAGAGGGAAAGGCGGGTGCAAGCCGCCATTTTGTTTTATGACGTCATTGGGGAGGGGTGGGTAATTAGTGACGTGGGTAATTAGTGACGCGGGTAGTGACGTGGGTAATTAGTGACGTCAGAACTATGACGTTAGAACTATGACGTGGGATAGTGACATCAGAACTATGACGTTAGAACTATGACGTGGGATAGTGACATCAGAACTATGACGTTAAGTTCTGATGTTGGAGACTGTGTTTTTGTAAAAAAAGTTTAACCGGGTTACTTTGAATGAGCGTTGCTCGTGGTTGTTAGTATTTTTTTACGTAATTGTAATTATTTTTTAAATATATAGATCTAATATATAGAAATACTTAAACAGTATTCAAGTATTTAAGGTCAAGAATAGTTGTATATTCAACGCGCGGTCCTACAATTGCAACTTTTGTCTTCGACTCGTTTCTACATTCAAACGTCCACCTATATTTTTTAAAGTGCGAAGACACTAGTTTATTTATGGATTCGTCGTTGAAAATATGATAGAAAGAAGTTCTATTCAAAGAAGCCTTCACATAAGAAAACCTTCTCAAAGACACTACAATCAGAACTGCATGCAAAACAATTTTGTTTAACTAGACAGTGACCCACATAGAAATCGATAATGACCTACCAGAAGGTTGTACTAAACAACATTCTACAACGTGACTCAGATCTGAATGCAAAAACAAGGTTCTTTTTTGGCTAGACATTGTCCTACATCAAGTTATATAATGATGCCAAGGTCGTCTCTATATGAAGCGTTACGATGCAAATGTTTTAACTGAAAGAAACCGGTTATAAAGCAAGTGAATAGTCTCTCTCTGTTTGTTATGTAAATCCTATACCACGCATTTTAATTGTTGAATCTTTTGCTTACAAAAATTGACATAGGTAGTTTAATAAAAAAACTTGTTCAATTCCTTCAATTGATGTATAATTGTGATTAATATATTCATTCATTTTGTACGAGTTTAAATTTGAACTAAAATTTGTATGTGTTTTTTGAATACTATAGTAAAAACAAAGTTCTGAGTTCATATAATTTTGTCAGAAGTATTTTAACCATGTGCTTCGGAGGGAGGGTAAATTGAGGTCAAGGTCGTTTTGAAGATTTAAAAAAAATATGGTACCCCGAGGCAATCGTAAACGATTGCATCGGGGTACCATATTTTTTTTACGAAGCGATCGAAAGCTTAAAGTAGAC